>JABUQX010042010.1:0-27500 GCA_015478945.1 Trachelipus rathkii
CAACAAAGAGAGAGATATACTTCGCTTGGCACTCCGGGGACGGAGATAGAGTCATGTGGTCCTGATACCTTGTTGTTCGTGGGAACTTGGGCCAGCCTCCGCAGGTCATTGGCGTTTGCTGCATCACCGCCGGGACTTGGTCCGAAATCTGCTCAGTGAGGTTGTTCTCGATCAGTGAGACTACACTCACACAGCACGGACCAGATTTCACTCTAACTCAACTGAGTGTCAACTGATCGGTCTTGACTACTAGTTGACAGCAGTGCACCATTGCGATAGCTAGGCATCTCTGTGTTACAATGGTGCTACTCGGGTTCCGGTAAGCTGAGGAAGATGTTTTGTCTGCCCATACGATATGATCAACTTCCTCGTCGAATAACTCCTAAGGGTCGGCGGATCAGAGCTCGCATTTTGATGGAATATTTGCGGCTCGAAATTCGCAAACTGCTGTAACGTATCTCTTCAAAATCACCTAGCGTCCCCAGGGTATAACACCTTCGTTCCATTAAAATTTTTAACATTGATGCATTGTGACGCCAGCAATAACTCTTTACAGCATTATATAACCGGATAAAGGACGATCTTTGGTAGCATTGTAGTGGGTATCTTTCGAGAGCTGCCGGATGATGAGCATAGCAGATCTTTGATAGCGGCTGCAAATGACCAAGATTCCGATGCGGATATTCAGGTGCATGATTATATATAGAACTCTGACGGTATCCGGTATTGGATAATATCAGTAGCAACTTCCGATGTAATTGCCACCCTAGAAGTCAAGGAAGTGGTGGTATTCACCCAATAAAATGAATTTTGCATTGGAGGGATTGAGACGGAGCACATTTCTTGGGAAAATCTCGGAGAAACTTTGGGCAATGATCTCGATTTGAAAGGAAACTGTAGCTCAGTTATCTACCGCATAATTGATCTCAGTCGAACTGGATGATGCCCGTGAAACAAGATGAACTCGCGATCTGGATTATACTGAGTACTTCCGGAGATTATTTGTAAAAAGATTTCAATGTGTATATGGTCACAGGCTTATACTGATCCATGTGAGCAATCGAGAACCAAGCCAGCTTTTTCCGGGTTGACTCAGAAAACCTACGGTGGCCTCCGGTAAATAAGATTCTCAGTAGTAGCATTCTTAAGATGGAACGCCCGGGTATATGGGCATACAAAAATCTGAAAAAAAAGAATAAAACCATTTAGTATTAATCAGTTGTAATAAGTATTTCTCAATTTGCTATTCTTGGATTTGTCCCGCCATTATGAGCTTAGATTAGTTTGGAATCGGGCCGTATTTGTCTAAATTGGGTTAGTTGTATGATTGTTTTTTTGTTTTTAGCATATTATGTCACATGTTTATTGTATATGATTTAAATGTATGCGTATTGGGGCTTTACAAAATTATTTATTAATTACATTATTTTTTTTCATTTGTTGTGTTTCCAAGCTTCTTGCTTTTGTTTTTTTTTTCTTTTACATTTTAAGTATATATGATTTAGAGTCTATGTTATTAGCATGTTACTTACGTAGTATTATCATTTTGTATTTATTACTGTTAGTATTTTTTTTTCTTTTTATGTAGGTCTGTGATGTGTTTGTTTATTTATTCATTATATTTTGATACTTGTTTGTTATGTTTATTCTGATATTATATTCTCTTTTATTTAATTATTTGGTATGTTGTTATTATTAAATTATTTTCTTATTTAATTGTTTTCCGTTACTAATTAAGTATTATCATTAATATTGTACTCGTAATTATTAGCTGGTGACTTCGTTTATTTAGAGTTCTTCTTTAATCATTGAATGATTTAGTTGAGGGTTTGTTTTTTCTTGTCAGTTTTTTATTTGATTTTTGTGTTTTGTTTACCTATATCACTAGGTAAATTCTAATCTTTATCTTCATCCAAATGTTTTATTGTTACATTTAATTTTTGAGTTTAGCTTGGTTCTTTTCCCCTTTTTTCATTGTTAGTTTATTGTTGTTATTATTGTATATGTATTTTGTTTTTGTTTTGTTTTTATGTTATATATGTGTCTTTATTATTTTTGTGTGGTGTGTGTCGCAATCTAATACATGTACGGGATAGACTAGAACGATAAGTTCTTGAATAACCTCTCGATCGAGTATAGATGGAAGCGCTTTCACTTTGCAGTCTTCTTTGTAGATTTTCAATTCAGCTAAATCTATTATATTAATCCGGTTATACTGTCCCTCAAATCCTCAAAACCTGAACAACTCATCAGCAGGATGGAAGTTTATCTTCCTGTCATTAATGTTTAAGATAATTTAAGATATATTTATGTCTGTTTTTATAGCCAATTCGAGCAACCCTACTACAGGGGTAGAATATGCCTGAATATATTCCTCAAACAGCATCTATTTATGTGTGGAAAAGATTCCCTAAAATCTCTCTTGTGGAGCGTTGCACATGACTCCCAAGATCTATGCTGCTTGTATTAATGTCGGATGTATCCACTGTAAATCTCGTGGTAACTTCCATCTTCGATGGCTGAATGTACTGATACTTATAAATCTCCGTGTGAGTCCGTTTCCCTTATTCTCTTTTCAAATTATCTTTTCAATTCCAAGTTGAATCTTTTTGCTGTTCTTGTATTAATCCCACAAAACTTTGTTTAACCTCATTTGAATATTTTGTTCGTATGTAAAACTCCTCGATAAAGAGTCTCCGTCATCACTGTCGATCATCCTCAACATACTCACTCCTCTGTTGCAATGTTTCATGTTCGGTTTTTCTCATAGTCGCAACTTCTTCCCAAGCTTCTTTTCTCTATTTCTGGCTGCACCCCCACCCATTTCGCTATCTGTTTGAAACACTGAAATTTTTCGTTGAAGTACGCCAGGAAGGCAATATAAGTCCAGATGGTCGCAACTGCCGATGATGAGCCTTATATTGCCTTCCATCCTCCGGAGATTGTAACACATAGTGTGAAATGATTGTCATTTTAACTTTGTACATGAATGTTATACGGCCCATGAGACTGTAGGAATCAAAATTTTTATTTTCGTAAAGTTTCCAGGGAGATGAAGCCTTATAAACCTACCATTCTGAATGGACTTCATTACGGAAACAATCATAACATGACCTCTTCCCGTCAGCAATTCTTCTCACAGAGTATAAGGGAGATCCACGTTCTTAATTTATTGTGCCTTGTTTCAAGATCATTCTTCAACAAAGTGAGTTAGAGTTTCGTATTCCGTCATTGAGTTGTAACAGAATATTAAACTACATAAAAGACTGGTGCAAAAGCTCCTGCATGAGGCCATTTATTGGACTTTTTTAATGTGACATACCTAAGATATTGAAGTAAGGTGGCGGGAATTGACAGGTTGAGACCGGCGCGTTCGAAGATGGTGTATTATAGTCGGTTTTAACATGCTTAAATGATGTCAAAGTTTATAAAGAGTCTTCAAACTCTGGGTCGCAATGAATTCTCTATCGTTTATGCAGTAAGCAAGCCGCTCCGGGAACTTTTTGCAAAATGGCAGTATTCGGTTTGGAATGCATTTGCGAATATTGTATATACTACTGTGTTGTTCTCTTTCTGGAACAGCAGCCCACCCATTCGTGAAATGAGTCCACCAATCACCAACTGCAATAATTGGTTTCCTGCGACTGGTATGAACAGGGAAATTGGATCAATCCATTGCTCACTACAATTCAAATGGTCCTTGAAGTTACGATTTTAGAGTGCGGAACATAAGAGAATATTGACGATGATTCACTTACATCGCTGACACTTGATTAAAACAAAAGTAGTGGTAATATCATTACAGATAGTAGTTATCTTTTTTGGGTGCCATACCCAGTTTATTCCTATACCTCTCCTTTGTGATTCCTGATGTTCCCAAACGTTCCAATCCATTTTACATATAGCTTCAGATTAAATAGTTTTGAAGGTACAATTTAGTTCTCGAAATTCTTTTAGTCAATCTTATTCTCTTTTAAACAGTTAATTCATTTAAAAAATATATATTTACTTAGCGAGCAAATGGGTTGTAATTGGCACCATTAAACGGTAATTTCTCTATATGATGGCATCTTTAATCGTCTACAGCGTATATCAGAACTACTTTTGCAAAATTTTCAATACTCGTCATGCTACAGAATTTCTAATAGGGCTCAGATTATAATTTATCTCTGGAATCGATTACTGATAAGTTAAAGAAGTTATTTGGATCATGACGGGATGGTATTCAAGTCTCTCCTCCCCCAGGTGTTTTTGGTTATCCGGGGAAACTTCTTTGTCCACATGTTTGGTGAATAGTTCTCCACAACTTTAGCTTCCTACCTACCATAATGACTCATAACCAACAAAATCCTCGCATCAAATTTCGGATGTAAACTATGTAGTAAATGATCTAACTCCTTCCATTTTTTATTTATACAGAACTGCATTGAGAAGGGCCGCTACCAGCGAGATTGTAATAGGACTGACCTCCACGGCACAAAAGAAATGACGAAATACATTTTCTCTGTATCTTTTCTCAAATTTTAAAAGTTTCGTGTCCCCGTAATACATCCATACCTGTACTTTGTATAACTTCGTAAATGCCAATATGGCTTGAGTTATTGGAAATTGACCCGCCTGCTTCATTAGACGCATATAGGGTCAAGTCGTATTTTAATTTGTTCCTAATTTCTATTTTCCCACAACTCTTTTTGCCGACTCTCCTGTTCTACTTTTAAATGATGTTACATCGAGCCTCAGTACACACCACGAAAGCCTGGAAATAGCGCATCTCCTCTCCAGGAATCTGTAATTTTGAAACTCCCTCAGGGATGGCGTCACACAGCAATGCTTCATACTCATAGATGTACTTCTCGCTACAGGGATTTGATAAAAGCGTCAGCAGGGCTGAACGTTTTCTTCTAACTGGAAATAATAACGCAGCTCATTATCAAGTGTAGTTAATTATTCCTCTAATCGTGCGAGCGCACCCGAGCATTCACCAATGGATAGTCTGTGCAGATGATAAAATGGCTGATGTCAGTAAGGATGACACTCTTTATTCCATATAAGAAGGTTTTAATGCCCTCAAGCCCATCGTATAGAACTAACCTCTGGTGTTTCCGTTGTAACTGTAACGTTGTTCAGCTTTATTAAAAGTGGTTGAAATAAAAGCGATAGGACGTTCTTCACCAGATTGTGTCTGAGCGAGACACGCGCCCTGCCCCTAACATCAGAGGAACATCCACATAATGAATACACAAGGGTGCTTGCCATTCTCTGTAGATTCTGGGTACGACAGGATCTGTGGCGAATGTAAGTGCTTGCCTTCAATGCTGTAAACCTTTCTGACAATGGCTCGGTCCAGATTACAGTGTCTTGTTATTAACAATGACAAAACAGGGTTTCGCATTTCCTGAGCAGTGCGCTATATTGGGCGCCTATAGAAGTTTACCTTACCCGCAGAAATTGCCTCAATTTAGCGAAACGGTGGTCGTACAGGGAAATTGCAGTAAATACCTACTTGTAATTATTTTGTTCTAACGGAACCAGTTCCATGTTCTGATACTGCGGGTCATGAGGTATTGTACTTAAGTCTTGTCGGAGAACGAATCTTGGCCGGTATTGATTTAAAGCAGTTTTCTTTCAAAAGCAGAATAGAACCTGTTTCCATATAATTTCATGCTCTTCGAATGTTTCACTTACAATCAGGACATCATCCAAAGTACACTATGAACTCATTCCAAGGTATATGTGCTAAAGGCATATCTCATCCCGCGTTTTTCACCGTTTTTCACCACCCCAAATGGCATTCGCAAGCACATCCCAATGTGTACAAGGTAAGTCGGTAAAGCATTCTTCTCATTGCTGGTCCTCTTCTCTCAACTGATAATATCTTTTTATGTAAGATCTAATCGTGTAAAGAACTTCATACCTTGAGATTGAAACAAGATGTGAGCAGAATTTGGATTCGGAAGTATCATCCTTTGTGATTTATTTAACTCCCGATAAATCATGCATATGACTGATTCGATCACATCTTTCTTTCTATTGGAACTACTCGGGGGCTGAATATGGGATTGATGCTCTTTGAATTGATTTATCTTCTCTCCAGCTTTTACAATCTGCCAATCGATTTCTCTAGAGCATAGGGCCTTGTAACGTCTGACTGGCATTGCAGCCGGATCTCAGTCAATGTTTCGATTTTATGTTTGATAACATTGGTGCAGCCCACATCAGAATTTCCTAAACTCGAGACAGAAGGATAACGAGTTCTAATAACCTAATTTACTGTTTTTGTTGATTGCTTAATTTCTGCTCATCTAAACTAAATCTTTGCTCAAATTACTCAGGATTCCAAATTCATATAATTCGTTAGACTCTCTCATTACCAACTCTACTACAAATTGAGTGGATCTCCACTGTTAATTCTTCCAACCTACTACAAATAGAGTCCTTTCTTTAATCGCCCGTATTTGGATCACATATATATTTCCGACAAAATTATCAAAAGGCTCTTGTCACCAGAATAAATCCATTAGAACATATGTTACCAATTTTATCGATTTTAGGCATCTGCCCTGCTTATCCACATGATCAGGTTTGCTTCATTAAGTACTATTATTCCTTCTTCCTTCTGCCAGCTTATATTCATAGCACCTTTTTGGCTCTAAAATTTACCGACATCAACTAATGCAAAGGTCTCTTTCCACTTGGGCAATCCTGTCTCATGTCTCATGCTAAGGTATTGTACATAATTATCCAAACTCTGATGAAATAATTCCTATGGTAACAAAATTCCCAGGCCAAACAGATGATACTTGTTAAGAATATCGTAACACAAAACAGATCATACTCTTAGTAGGTCTGGGACACAACAAAGCGAATACGGCTTGCAGGTAGACATAATTAAGTGGAACAATCTTAGGCGATTGTAACTTCTCCTACGACGGGAAACCTAACATTACCTAACCCAGTAACCTCTAAAACGGCGGTTGGAAAAATATAGGCTTACTTTTCTTATCCAAGTAAATGAAAACAACCGCCGATATCAAACTTACTCCGCTCCGTGTATCTACAAACGCGATAATGCGGTTCCATCTGGTGGATTGATCCACGAGCGTCAACTTGACAATAAGGATCTGTCGTCTGGAGCTTTTTATAATAATGGATATATTTGATGATGGTTTTCTGGTGTCCATCCTCCGTTTCGTTCTTTTTCTCTATTACTTTTCCCCAGAGAGATTCTTTTCTCTCAGTATTAGTTTCTAATCTAACAGGTTGATCTACTCTAACCGATATTTCTATTTGTTTTACCTCGTCATTTTCTATTTTGCAGGTCGCAGTCACTGGTGCGATTCTGGCCTCTAAATTGCTGTCAGATTCTGGGAAACCTTCCTCGCGTTGGAATGGGGATACTGGAATACACTGAATGTATGTCCTGGATAAGCATGTCGGGGAGTAATATGCCTGTGACTACTCCAAGGATCATCATCTTCTATAAGTGATGTCCCCATGAACCCATTCATTTGTTAATTACTTTTGGCTGTGGTGAGTTTGCTAGTTGCGCTGTTGCCTCTGACAGAACGCTATCCATGCAAGACCTTCGTTTCCCGACGTTTGTAAGTCCCTTACTAAATGTCCTTAGGCAATGAGGGACACGTTATTTTGGGGTTTCGCAGGTTGTTCCTCCCCTTTTTCGGGCAATTTCTCCTGGTGACACATACTTCCTTGATCTTCACACCGGTTTGCTCAATAAACTCTCAAATCAATGGCCTCTCTTGCCACAATACATGCACAAGGGCCGAGTCCAACAATCACTCATGGTGTGACTTTTTACAATGAGTGCAGCTAGGAACTGATGAACCATTATTGTTGTTTCGCTGTTGATAGCTTTGACTTGATCTTTGTCCATTTCTAAATTCTCTCGATGGAATGTTTCTTGCCGGTTGATTATATCTTTGTGGTGAATAATTGTTATTATTGGTTCTTTGAGGTACATCTCTGGGACCAACAACAGCACTCTGATAGCTTCCTGAATATCCCTCAGCCTGGGGCGACGATTGCATTTGGGTTCTCCTACAACAACACATTCCTTCATAATTAACATATGTGTGGGGCGCTTGTTGGATTGGCGAAGAAATGGCTGACATCTTGCATGCTTTGTTTAAGTCTACGACTTTCCCACTACGCTGATTTTCTTTTCTGGCGTGTCCGCATATGACTTTGTTCAACCATGAATGCACCAATTTGAGTCAAGAGAATCCTATAATAACCCTGAGTAATTCTACTTACCATCAACGAGTCTAACCCTGATCTTAACAGTTCTGTGCTGGCAACGCTATCCATTAACTTTTCTTCTGACGATGGATTATTCTTAACTATTCAACTTTCCAGAACGCTTCTTTGCTGCCACCGCTCAGAATCGCAATAAGCAAGTAGAGGTGGAACATCTCACATCTTTGCATTTAGATTTATTAAAACTCAGGCGGGCTCAGTGTTGGTCCTTTTTTCTTCAGATTGTGATCCGTTGAACACTGAAGATTGGGATTTTACTGGAATACCTATTCATCCGATGTCGATGCGTACATTACGTCATCAGAATCAGGCAAGAACCTAGAATGAGACTCCCTAACAATCCGCAACAACCCTCTGCTTAATCCAGGATATCTTGTGTCTCACAGTAATGGTTCAAATTCTGTCAAAGAATTGGGAGGCCATGGTCTCACTGATCCCAATCTAACTTCCCTGGTGGTTCATTTCGCTGTGGGCTTCCTGTCAACCCCATTGAGCATCTAACGTGGTCATTTTGTCCAAATCATGTTCTGCATTACTAGTTTGAGAATGGTCCTGCAGGAATTTAGAATCCCATGTTAATTGGCATAGACGTCGGATATCCAATTCTGAATATTTTGGTTCTCATGTTTCGGTTGGGTGGTTGAACCCAATCATTCGATGGAGTTATCCTTCTTCAGTCTTAACTGACTTGTCTCCATCCACCAAATCATTCATACCGTCCGTCCCACTATGAGCCTTCCTGTGTTTGATGCAGTGGTGGTGAAACACATTGCCTTGATAGCAGCAGAGCCAGTAGTATTCCTCAGAAGAAACAACTACGCTCTGCTACCCAAATTTATGTTGTAATGGTTTTGGTTCACCACAATAGATAAAATTGTTTTACTCACTCCAGCCTTCAATCGGGGTGGAGTTCTACAATCTTCTGGAAGAGCCCAGCCCTGGGAATCAATGTCGCTCCTCGAAGTCTGCTGCGATCTTACCTTGTGCTGTGGCGAAATACAAAGATGGACTAAAGTGATAACTTAAGAGTGCAGCCGTGGAAATGTGTCGTTTTTATCTGGCGTCGTGCTTAGTCTGATAAGTACTGCTGGCCTTTCTTTACTCTGATTATGGTTAATGATGCTATATTCTTGAATAGTTAATCTCCTTTTAAATTGCTTTGTTGGCCCCGTTTGGGTTTTTTTTTATTGTCTTATTTGAAAAGTTGGTCTTATCGATATCTTTCTATCTTACTTCTCGTTCAACGTCCACTTTCTGTTTAATTCCTATATATAATAAAGAGCAGCTAAATAATATTTGTATCTTCTACAAGACTTCGGATACTAGTCAAGATGTTCTAGTATTACAGATATGTGTCAAATTAGATATTAGTATGAGGAAAAATTTATTACGATTTCGTTACTCAGCCGTAATTGGCAAACACTTTGTTTATTTCACTTTAACCTCGATGACAGACCGGCATAACACTCACAAAAACAATTAAATATAATTATGACTAATGCTTTATTTAATCTTATCTTTTCCTTATACTTGTACACACTATATAAGTATTATTTTTTTTTAAGGGATTTCCCCTGAATATACATATGTATTTTTTTCTCCTCACAATTACAAAAAAAAATAAATGATTTAATAAAAAATAAAAATGGTAGTACCCTAAATAATGAAAAATGAAAAATAAAAAATAGATATATATAATAATGATATATATAGCGTAACGTAAATGAATGTTAAATACAAATCTCTTTGACACTATTCAACTATTCAGAAAATTTTGCTTGCATTTATATTCCTTTATAAATATTTTTCTTGCATTTATATTCCCTTATAAAAATTTGCTTGCATTTATATTCCTTTCTTTATCAATGGGGATATGAATGATGGATGAAAGAAATGAAAAGGGAAGAGGGGGGGGAAATGAAGATGAGAAATGAGGGTGAAGAGAAAGAGGTCACTCTGATCTAGACACGGCAGGGTACATCTTTTTGCAGTATATCCTTTTCATAATACTTTTGTTAGATATGTCAAGACACAAGACTAGTAACAAATAAGAAACAATAAATAATAATAACCATAATAATAATAAGTACTAATATAAAGTAATAATATCAATAATAATAATATAGATAATATAATAATAATACAATAACAATATAATGATGATGATAATATAATAATAATAATAAATAACAATAATAACAATACGATACAAGGCAGAAATGTACTTTATACTTTTAAGCGAAAACCACAATTTATTATTTGGTTTAGCCTAATAGGACGTGCCTGAAGATGTTGTTTTTGCTTTTTATTGGTGCGGAAGATAACGACTAGTCCGTTACTTCGGCTTGTTGTTGGCAAAGTTTTAAGCTCTGGTTGATAAACCAAAAGAAATCTGCTGCAATTGTTGATGAACGATTATTCTGATTCTTAATGAGTTCCTCAACCCGTTCCTGTCAACAAAAATTTGAATTTATTAACCTATTACTCCTTCAACATCAACCTCCCATTCCACTTCTCCACCATAACCTCAATCTCTCCTCCCTTTACTGATCTTTACTTTACCATACTAGTAACAGTTTCACAATATTATAAATATTCTATATGCTATAAATCAATTAAATTTCGCTTACCCTTTTAATAAAGGGAAAAAGGATTTTCCTTTTCTCTTCGAGCTTCCTTCTGTGGTTGATGTTGCTTAACTTATTTTAATTATTTTTTCTCTATTCACTAGGATCTTCACTATTTGTTCTTATTTGCTTATATTTCTTCGCGTCTTTAAACCAATGTTTTTTGTTTTGTTTTGGTTTGTTTTTACCATCCCCTTTTATATCCAGTTTTTTTTACTTACTGAAACGAGATGGGAGAAAGATTAACCTTGAAAATTCTTTAATTATTATTATATATATATATTATATATATATATATCTATATATATATTTATATATATATATATATATATAATATATATATATATATATAAACAGCTAATAGCACAACCATTTATAAGGAATCAAATGCCAAACTAACTAAAGCTAAATTGAAATCTTAATTTCTGACTCATGATAAAAATATTGCTGAATATGATATTTACAGAAACTTGCTTTCACATACCTATTTTGTGAATTATGGATGTATGTAATAATATATGTTTTGTATGTGTTGAGTTAATGTGAGTGAAAATGTTGTATGCTTACATTGCCTTATTACAAGGATCGGGAGTAAATTACTTATGCATAACTTTTGAGATTGAGTTTAGAATGGAAGAATAAGGTAAAAAGTGTGGTAATGTTGAGAAAGGTATGGAGGCATGCATACTTTGAAATTTGAGGCCTGTATCAGACTTGATACTGATGTTGTGCATAAGTATGTTTTTGAGAATTTTTTAAAAAAGGCTTGTTTTGGACCCACTAATCTTCTAAATGTCCCACTGATGACAGCTAATATATATATTATATATATATATAATATATATATATATTATATATATATATATTTCATAGTATATATATATATATATATATGATATATATATATTATATATACTATATATATAGAGGTGGGCATCCCGCAACTGTTTTTTTTGAGTCGCTATTTCTGCATTCCGCACACTTTGTGGGGCATTCGCAGTTTCGCATTACGCAATTTCTTTTTTCTGCTTCGCCAGTCCCGCTAATCGCAATTCCCAAATTTCGCACTTTTTCTTTTTGCCAGTGCCGCTATCGAATTTCGCAATTTCGCAACTTTTTCTGCTTCGCCGTCAGCTATTGCAAGATCAGCTATTCTAATCGTTATTATATATTTTTTTCACTAACTGAAGCTGCAGAGTCGCTATCATTTATTGGCAGTCTAAAACATAATTTCAGCAAATAAATGCTTACAGATTTAATATAATTTACATAATTTTATAACTTAAATGTTATTTTAAATATCAACAAGTTAATAATTTAAATTAACTATTTTAAGATTTAAAGATTTATATTAGTATATATAATATATATATATATATATATATATATTATATATATATATTTTATATATTTTATATATTATATTATATTATATATATTATATATATCATCTTTTCTTCCAAAGACACGGGGTAAGGTGCTTAAATGCACCGGAAAAGAAAAGTAGTAGAAAATATGACACTGTAGGGAATTGAGGGTTTTCTTATTATTATATTGCTTATGTTATTTTTATTACTTTTTTCATCATTTTAGTAGTAGGTTGTTCAACAGTTATTTAAATTTTGTTTCTTTTTATCAATAATAGTAGTTAAGAAATAGCAATGCTTGATGTGCTTGCCTGACAGTGATTTGCCACCATTAAATAGAGCAAGAGTGCTGAGGGGTTAAAACAAAGTTGAAGCCGCAGGAAAGAACCTGAGGTCAAGTTTCCACCCCTTTGGGTAAGTGTGAAACTAGTGGACGCGCTGTTGTGTAGGAGTGTTAGGTAGGATAATGGGCTAATAAAGTGGTTTTGTCGTGTTGATTGTGGAAATTGACAAGGGAATTTATCAGGGGTAATCAAACTTTCAGGTGAACAATTGACGTTAGTGATTTTACGAATTATCAGGGAAAATTAACTGATAAGAGATCCAAAATATTGAGCGATTTCTCAGGAGTCATTGGGGCTTTTTCTAAATTAGTGAAGGAAGCTCGCGAACCAAAAGCTGTTCCAAAATATCGAAGAGAAGATGCGTGTATTAGGCCTAACTGTCCGCGGACATTGGGGGAATCAGGAAAACTTTGACGGTCTCGCACATGCTGGCACGAGATTGGAGCAGAGTTTATCGAATCTGCATATTTGCAGAACATAAGGCAACATAGCAGTGGGCGGTTTGCTCTACCTTTCTTGTGAAGCCCGTGTTTGCCTTAAAGTCATTGATTCCACTTGAAGAAGGACCATACAAGAACGTTTCCCCTATCCGCAGGCAATGCATGGTTACAATTCTTCGCCCGCTCGGGCAACGATGTAACCCAATGACGAAAAGGCAACACAAACTGCTCCTATAACACGCACCTACTCTGCTCTTCACGTGCCCCATTGTAGCCCGAGTAAAACACGTTATTCTTCTAGATAGAAAATGAACCTATTTGACCTCTGGATACCCCCAAATGAGCCCATGACCCATTCTGGTCCCCTCTCACGCACGTGTCCGCTTGACCGCCACTCCAGCTCGCATTACTTCATTCACTACAACTACTACGTCTCCGACATCTTGGACCTCTGCATATCGTTGTCTCCGGTTGTATCGGTCTCCGACTGTCCCCTTCTGATACTATACTATAATACTCCCAGGTTTCACACTTGGGTCACTATTTTCCCAGACGACATCCCGTATTTCAAGCTCTTCACACCTTCACCTGTTTAGATTATTGACTCGGCATCTGGGAATGAACGCTATATGCGTACGAGTCTTCTTCGCTTGTTTTTCAACAACATCGTCATCTTCACTCTCATCCCCAATTACCTGAATTCCCAATATCCTTGTTAATTTCGCGAAGCTGAGCAGTCAACTCCAATTCCCTCCATGGCTTCTCCACTTGCGTAGCCATGTCGCTCAGTTCGATCTCGTCCGGATCATCATCTGAATCCGTCACTTGAGTGCTCGCGTCCGCTCGTTCAACCATCTCCCTAACTTCCTTCCTGGTTAAAGTCTGAACACTGATATCCCTTTGGTTAGTCCAGTCCAAACCATCGTTCAGGTCCGCTACTTGGGTACTTGCTTCCCTCCGCTCAATCGTCCTCCACTTCTCCTTCATGGTCGACACTTGAACACTCGCATCCCTCTGATCAACACCCTGGACCATAATGTCTGACACCCAGCTCACCTGCCTGACCGTCGACTGAACTTCCTTAGCAAGGTAATAACGGCCCCCCCTACCCGTTTGCCGCGATATTTCCCGCTCTATCTTCATCCCAACGGTATTCATTTTGTGATCAATACTTTGCACATCGACCAACTCGAGTTTCCTTTTGTCCAGCAACTCCCCAAACCCATTCAACACCTTATGCAACGTCTCAGCAACCTGACGAGAGGGCATCCCGGAATACCAAGCAAACCTGTTGCCCTGGAGCAAACACGCGCTTCCGTCCATCCCGATTTAAACAAAACCAGTCACGTCACCCTTAATTCACACACCACGACGCGCGCCAACAAAACAACAATCCCGCTGAGGATGCCAAAAAGTTACTATGTGGCGAATCCGACAAAGCAACCTTCGCAGCTGCCGCGGATAGCGAGGCGGAGGGGTTCTAAGCCTCCCGTTAATTCGTTGGTGAAGCTCCAACGTGATACTCTCGCCAACCGCTACAGCTATCACTGGGTTCGATCTGATATAGTATGGATTATGTTCGTTTGGCCCGCGGTGACTATGCTCCGTTTTGACACCTAACCTTTAACAGATTAACCTGCTCCCGCCCTCTCCCGTTTTCCCGATTCGATCTTACGCGAGTGAAGCACTGGTGGATTTTTCAGCGCGCCGATTCTCTAAAACGGACGTGGGTTTAAGCCCGTTCTTCCGTACGGACTTCTTAAGGGAGTGAAAGATACGTGGATTTCTTCCGTCCGTTACTCGACTCCCGTGGAACTCGGGCGTGGTTTTCGTCTCGCCAGACTTCGCTCGACCGCGCCCCGTTCCCCTTGCAGGGCAACCTTTCGGGGATGTTCCCGTGCCCCTAAACGTCCGAACGGAACACAATAGTTTTTATTTAGAATTAGACACAACGCAGTGTAAGTTTTTCTGTTATTTGACCACTATACGATTTTATAAGTTAGAAATTTTTGGTAGTGCGGGTAGTCATATCTGCACTACAACAAGATTTTTCTGGTGCCAGAACCATGCCGTACTGGGTTTAAGTTGTGCATTTTTGATGTTTGTTTTCCCGCTTTCTTCCCATAATAGATTCTTTGGTGGGAGGGTGTGTTAGGGCCTTTACGCCTTTTGAGAGAGAAACATAGAAAACTTGAAAAGAATAAAGTTTAGATATTTGACATAGTATATAGTATAGTAAGATAAAATGGAGGACCAGAAAGTTTTACCAGAAAATCGAAATAGACAAGACGAAACCAATTGTGAATTTTGTAATAGAAAAGGACATGAGATAGAAAATTGCTATAGAAAGAATGGTTGTTGTTTTGCTTGTGGTGAAAGAAGCCATCAGATTAGAGATTGTAAACAGAGAAATAAAGAAAGAAATGACCAATCACGAAACACGAGAAGAATGGAATGCACATTTTGTAGAAGGATAGGCCATATGGAAACACATTGTTTCAGGAAGTGGAACAGTTGTTTCTGGTGTGGAAATCAAGGTCACAAGATAGCATATTGTGTAGTAAAATTGAAAGAAGACAAGCGAGAAAAAGTCATTGAGATGAAGCAAGAAGAAAATAACAGTATGAAAGAACAGAGGACAGAAATATTTTGTTTATATTGCGGAGAGAACCATCTTATGAAAGAGTTAAAGATTTTCAGAATAATGTATTGCAATTGATTCTTAGAATACAAGAGCTTGAGGCTCGGGAAACGGATCGGAACCTTGAGAGCGACTGCAGCGTTCTCGAGGAAAATATGAAAGAAACAAGTTGCTCGAATGAACAAGTTTATGACGTTGCAGAAGCAACACCGCCAATATCTGAGAAAATAGAAATAATCAAAGAAATTAACAACATGGAGGAAATTGAAAAATTGAAAAAGGTATAGGTTGTGATAAAGAAGCTAAAACAAAGAAAAAAACCGTTAGTGCTTGGATTAACCCAGCAGAAATATGTAGGAAAAGAGGAAAGAAAAAGAAAAGAAAGTTACATCGTAGATAGGTTGATTAAGAAATGAGTATGTTTTGAGTGAGTAAAGTGGAGAATAGTAAAGTATTCGCAAGAAGTAAGAGTAAATTAAATTGCTTTGGCAGTCGGATAACGATTGCTTTGGCAGAAAAAATACGATATTTGTCTGAATTTGGGATACATATTGCCTTGGCAGTCAGAAATGATTGCTCTGGCAAAAAATAATAATTGATGTGGATCGAAAGAATTGTTGTTTTGAAAAACTAGGAAAATTTTTGTTTTACTTTGACCCATTGAGGTTGGAGAAATTATTTTTGACTTGCATTTTATATTTTTGTCTCATTTCAGTTATATACGTTTGTTACCAGCCAAGAAGATGCGTTTGTTCATGACAGAGGAGATAGACAAGTATCAGCTTTGGCCGAAAATTCTAAAACATACATCTAAGAAGAGTGCAGTATTTTTTTTTTGCTTGATAAACCAGGAAAGAGTAAATTGATGTCATGGATGCAAATTATGGAGATTACTTTGAAGGATCCAGCCTAGAAGAGCCTTAGTATGGTCTTTTGTGAAGGAGGTATTGTAGGGCCCATGGTAGAGCCACCTCCAAAAAGGTAAAAAGTTACAGCTTAGCAAAGGAAAATTAAGGTTGGTCATTTATGAAGTGTTAAAATTGTAAAAATAGTAAGAAAATTCAGATTTATTATAGATATAAATAATGGTATTCAGATTTGCTAGAAAAAATAAATAACTGAAAATATTAAGAAAATTCGAATTAGCTTAAGTGTGAAATTGTAAATATAAATTAAATATTGTATAGTAAATAAGCTAAGTATGTGTGTGTTTTATATAAATATAAAATACAAAATAATATATATGTAGAAAAACTTATATATGTTGGTTGTCAAAAGTATATATATATATATATGTGTGTATGTGTGTATGTATGTATATATATATGTATATATAATATATGTATTATGTACTATATACTATATATATATATATATATTTATTATTATATATATATTATATAATATTATATAATATATACTATATATATATATACTATATTATATATATGTATATGTATGTATATAATGAATGTATTATGTATAATAGGTTTTATGTCTGTATGTTGTATGAATGTGAGCGTTTGTGTGTGTGTACGTGGTGTACTTATGAAATATAGATATTTAGATTTTCCGTTAAAATATGGGATTCATGTAATTAAATCTGGGCGAAGAAGGGGGGATGATTTAAAAAATAAGAAAGATGTCACATACTTCAGAAGGAAATTATATTGTTATTATTCTTTAAAACAGTTTTTGAAGGAGCAGAAATTACGAAAGCCATATCTTGAAGATAAAAATGCAGGAAAGTGGAAACACTACTATGACGTCAAGAATGACAACCAACATGGCGGACGTAAAGCAGGGAACAGTTCACTTGACATTCTGAACTTGTTTCGATAAGACCAGCTCTGTGTGCTCTGCGTGATTTGATATTTTCGTGTTAGCCTTGTTTGTATTTATAATGGTTTGTTGATATTTTATATATTGAAAAGAGTTAAGACTTGATTTTTGGAACTCGTCTTGATAGGATTAGCTCTTGCGTGATTTGATACTCAGTTTTAGCTTTGTTTATGTTTCGTCACAGTTTGTTTTGTTTAAAATCGACTCACTTGTTGTCTGGATCTCATACTGATAGGAGTGATTTTTGTCGTGCGCTGTAAAAATTTGTTAGACTTTTTATCATTTCGAATTTGACATACGTTGTTTCATTGTTTAAATTTTGCATATTTTGAAGCAATTTTCATAATTTGTTTATTTATTGGAAAGTGCTAGAACATTTTTGTAAATAATTTAACTTTGTATATTTATTTTATCGACTCTGAGTTACCATATCATTTGGAAACGTTGTATATTTTGAAGCTACAAGTATTTAAAAGGATTTAAAAGGTAATATGAATTTTTAACTTAAATAAATATAATATTATTATTAGTTATTATTGCACTGGCAGTTGGCTTTGATTCCAGCTTTTGCAGTGGCAGTCAGCGTCAATAAACAGAATTATTTAACATTAGTAAGTTGAGAAATGCACACTGTGCATTGGCATTTATTGTCCTAAAATTATTATTATTTGGATCACGTAAATTTATTGTGAACGAAAAAACAACTAAATATTACTGTAATTTTTATTTGATTGAGTTCAGTTTTATATTGTACAGAAAGTTATTAAAAGATTTTAAAGTTTATTTTGATATTTAAAGAATTTGATTAAAGTTGAAAAATAAAGTTTTTGTTCTGATAGTTCCTTGTTTTTGATTGAGTTTCATTTTAATTGAGAGATTTTGGTCGTTTATTATTGATAAGGAAATTCATGGTTGTTTACAAGGACGCGGCCATTTTGATTAAAAAGCCGGCAGCCGCCATCTTTAAATTCAGCCGCCATTTTGAAAGCGACAGTGACTTAAAGCATTAATTGTCTGAATTGTTTGAATGGTTAAGGTGATTAAGATATATCATCTTTGAAAATTAAAATACTTTGATAGATTAACACGATTAATGGTTGAAACTTATAATAGTGTGAAAGAATAGTTAATTCTGTTGAAATAAATATAGTAGTCCTTGGACTTGACAGAATTACTTAAGACTTAAGCTGATTTGGGACTTTGATAAATTTTCAATTAGTTCGTGACGATTAATAATTTGTGACTTTGTAATAGAACTTAATTTATAGTAACTTTTGACAGTTAATAGATTGAATAGTACTTAGAAATTACAGTACTTAGTTTATACTGCATTGATTTGACTTCAACTTTGAAAGAAAACAATAGGACTTAGTGTTGTTAAACATAGACTTAGTTGAACTTAGAATTGAATTTAAACGGACTTTGACTGATTTAACTTAGAGTTCGACTTTGAAATTAGGACTCGACTTTTTCTGAAATTGATATTCGACTTTGAAGTTGGCATTTGACTTTACTTATGATACTCGACTTTGAGTTTGACCTTTAATTGTTTGACCTTAGCCTTCAAACATAATTATTTAATTTAGTTTTCAACTTTGACTGTTTGAGTTGACTTTCGACTTTAACTTTTAAATTTGGCTTTCGACTTTAACTTTTAAATTTAGCTTTCGACTTTAACTTTTCGAATTTAACTTTCGATTTTAACGATTTGCCTTTAGTGTTGACTTTAGTTTTGTAGATCAGGTTTGACTTTGCTTAACTGATTTTCCGACTTATATTAATTATAGTTGATTGTTGTATTTTCGACTTTCGTTGGTATAATTTAGTTTTGGTACCCGATCCTTTCAAGGTATTCCAACTTTGATATTACAGTTAGATTCCAACTTGATTGAATAAAAATTTCATAATTGTTTTCTGACTTAACAGGATTCGCTTTTCTTTAATTGAGTGTTTACGATTAATGCATATTTTTGATTGTGCATTAATTATAGTGAGATATTTTGATTGATTCACAACAATTTCAAGGTGGATTGAATGTTTGAATACTTTGAAGTTGATAACACTAGTTTGATAAATTAAACTTTATAACGGTTTAATGGTAATTACAATTGACTTTTAGGGATATTGAGAGAAATCCTAGTTGGTTAAGCTCAATTGACAATTTGGATTTTAAAATAGTTTTTGCTTAGTTAAATTAAAAGTTGGTCCTGATTTGTTGCCTTTATATTAAAAGTAAAAGGTAACCGGTTTGGAAACATAACAGAGATTTGGGGACGATTTATTTAACCAGATTCATATAGTTAACATTGATATAAGCCATATCTTTATTTGAGATTTAATTTTGACTAGTTGGATATTGTTGATAGAAACATTTTATCACTTTTGAGTGAATCGTATTGGAGTAGTGAAGCATAGCATCTGAGAGGCTCTCGAAGTTCTTTATATCTGTAAA
Organism: Trachelipus rathkii; assembly: GCA_015478945.1. NCBI lineage: Eukaryota > Metazoa > Arthropoda > Malacostraca > Isopoda > Trachelipodidae > Trachelipus > Trachelipus rathkii. Next base: position 19,991 of record JABUQX010042010.1, read on the forward strand.
AAAGGATTCTACGAATACACCTGACTACGAATACATTTAACTACCAACACATCTAACTACTGGGGATAGGGAAAGGAACACAATATTTTGTATTTAGAATTAGACACAACGCAGTGTAAGTTTTTTCTGTTATTTGACCACTATACGATTTTATAAGTTAGAAATTTTTGGTAGTGCGGGTAGTCATATCTGCACTACAACAGCGCCTAACTTCCGCGGAAATTGCCGCGGAATCAGGAAACATTGACGGTCATCCCACATCTGGGCAACGAGATTGGAAGCAGAGTTATATGAACTCTGCATATTCAGAAACATAACTGCAACATCGCAGTGGGCGGTTTGCTCACTTCTTGTGAAGCCCGCTGATTTGCCTCTAAAGTCACTCTGATTCCATTGAAGGCGGCGACCCCTAATACAAGAACGTTTTGCCCCTCACTCGCGCGGCAATGCATGTGTTAATTGCGCCGTCGGGCAACGATTACCCAATGACGCAACGAGCCACACAACAACATGCTCCTAACCACTACTCTGCTCTACGTGCCGCATTGTACACAGTAAAAACACGTTATTCTTCTATAAAAAAAAGAAGAAATGAACTATTTGACCTCTGGACTACGGCCAAATGAGCCCATGACCATTCTGGCCCTCTCACGCGCTCTGACCGCATCCGGTCGCACTTCTTCCATTCACTAACATAGTACGTCTCGAGATCCATTGACCCTCTGCATAATTCCGTTGGTCTTCCGGCTTGTATCGGCTCCTCCGACTGTCCACATTCTGATACTGCATCCTTAATACTCCAGGTTTCAGCAATGGGTCACGATTTGCCCACACATCGACTTTCGAAGCTCTCACCGATCGTGAATAGAGGTATGTCACTTTCGGGAATGAACAAAGGGAAGTTTGGGATTTCAGGTTAATTTTTTGGGGGATGAGAGTGTGAAGATGGAGCGGTTCGCTATAGGCTTGAAAACAAGCGGGAACCTGAGAGTATCCTGTCAGATGCAATATTGAAGTTGACGCGTTCGGCCTCACATACTTGTGGGGGAAACTGCAACGTCAATATGCGATTGGCAGTCTGCATGTCATTCTATGCTTGTGATATTACAGACCAACGATGGTCCATGTATCACGAAGAGTGAATGAGCTTGAAGCGGGGATGCTCATGTGGGCGACAAAATAATTACGTGCTGATCTCCACATAGTGTCCCTTGTTGTAAAACGTTCAAGGGGAGTAATGTTTTTCGCGAGAGTGAGAGAAATGAGAGGGACAGTTCTCGCAACTCGCGAGATCCGCCTACATTGGATTCTCGGGAAGCACTATCAGAAGTAGGGCGATAAGTTGCTTAGTTCGAGTTCAATGGGGGGATAATAATCTGAGAGTGCATACGGGTTCAGCTATGAGGACTCGTAGTAAGTTGTTTTAGTGGAAATGGAGAGTGCGAGCGTGGCACGTTGGCTGCTCGCTATTCCTAGTACTGTCTCGGTGTGAGGAGCTGTGAGATGTGGATCCATTTGGTAGTCCAGTCAAAACCAGTACGTGTTCAGTTGATTCCGCGGTGCACTTGTGCGATATCTTTGCTGGGTCCCTGCCGCTCTAGATCTACGTGTCATACATAGCAGTGTTCTCTCATTATTGGTCGACCTTGAACATCTCGTCCATTTCTAGAAGATAAACGTGTCTCTCTGATTAAACTACTTGTGCTGGGTACAATGGAGGCCATGCATCGTGACGACGCCAAAGGCTAGCCTGCCTAGAGATGTGGATCTGTGTTAGGAGTGCTTTCCGTGAGTGTGGTGCATGGTCTTATATTAGGAACTCATTGGCCCTGCCCCTACCCGTTTGCGCGGATATTTCATGCTCTATCTTATCCCGCGCAACGGTTTCATTTTTATGTGATCAAATACTTTGCCATCGACCAACTCGAGTTCCTTTTGTTCCAGCCTCCCAAACCCATTCAACACCTTATGCAACGTCTCAGCAACCTGACGAGAGGGCATCCCGGAATACCAAGCAAACCTGTTGCCCTGGAGCAAACACGCGCTTCCGTCCATCCCGATTTAAACAAAACCAGTCACGTCACCCTTAATTCACACACCACGACGCGCGCCAACAAAACAATATCCCGCTGGGGATGCCAGAAAAAATTAACTATGTGGCGAATTCGAACAAGCAACCTTCGCAGCTGCCGCGGATAGCGAGGCGGAGGGGTTCTAAGCCTCCGTTAATATTCGTTGTGAAGCTCCAACGTGATTACCTCTCGCCTAACCGCTACGCTTCACTGGTTTCGCTCTGATATAGTATACGGATTATGTTGTTGGCCGCGGTGACTATGCCCCGTTTTGACACCAACCTTAAACAGATTAACTGCTCCCGCCCTAATCCGGTTTTCCCGACTTCGATCCTTACGCGAGTGAAGCACCTCGGTGGATTTTTCCAGCCGCCCGATTCCTTAACGGACGTGGGTGTAGCCCGTTCCCTTCCCGTTCCCGACTTCCCTTAAGGGAGTGAAGCACTACGTGATTTTCCTTCCCGTCCCTTCTCGACTCGCGAGGAACTCGGCGTGGTTCGTCTCCAGCACGACTTCGCTCGACGAGCCGTTTCCCCTTGGAAGGGGCAACCTTCGGGGATGTTCCGTGCCCTAAACGTCGGACGCGGGGCACTTGATCAGTGAATCAGGCCGGCTGTATCCCTTCCCTGGTGAGGGCATCCTTTTATGGTCTCGCGGCGGTGGAAGCCATTGTTTTACAACGCAGTAAGTGCAAAGTGAACATTTCTACTTCTGTTTGCCTTGATTGACAAGGGCTTTTTCCTTAAGCTATTTCAGTATTATCGGGGACAATAAGAAAACGAAGACAATTTAAGATATAATTTCCAACTGAACAAAACCTTCATTTCCACAATAAGAGCCGCGCAATTTTTGCGGAAATCATAACGCTAAAGAACAATAAAATTATTACAACTCAAGAGTGGGCCGTGCCAGTGATACCTTGAAGATGCCACCCAAAGCGTCCCTATGGGTGGCAGCGACGCCACTGCGATGTTGCGTTATGTTTGCTGATATGGCAGAGTTGCGATTAACTCTGCTTCCAATCTATTGCCAGATGTTGGGATGACGTTAATGTTTCTGAATTCCCGCGGCAATTGTCCGCGGAAAGTTAGGCGCTAATCACATCGTTCTTCGATTTTGGAACAGTTTTGTTCGGGAGCTTGCTTCACTAATTTTAGAAGAAGCCCCTAATGATCTTCCTGAGAAATCGCTCAATAGTTGTTGGATCTCTTAACAGTTAATTGTTCCCTGATAAGTTGGTAAATCACTTAACGGTCAATTGTTCCCTGATAAGTTGATTACTCCCTGATAAATTCCCTGGTAAGTTCCCTGGTAAGTTCCACCTGCAACAGACAAACACTTATTAGCATTATCTAACCTAACTCCTACATACAGCGCGTCCACTAGTTTCACAACTTACCCAAAGGGGTGGAAACTCGACCTCTCAAGGTTCTTTCCTGCGGCTTCAACTTTGTTTTAACCCCTCAGCACTCTTGCTCTATTTAATTGGGGCTTTCCACTGTCATGCCCTCACTTCAAGTATTGTTAAATAATTTAACGAAATCTTTTAAAACCATGAAAAGGGTGAAAAAATGATAACAAACTACACTAAAATGATGAAAAGTAATAAAAATAATAAGGCAATAATAATAATAAGAAGAACCCCAATTCCCTGACACAAGTCATATATACCTATATATATATATACCTATTTAGTGAGAATCGTCGAGTTCAGAAAGTCCACCTAGAGCATACGGGAGCGGACGGACCCTCACCAGAGCATTCGTCAGTTGTGGGGTTCATCCTTGGCCGTGGGTCACAACCATAGCCTATTACAAAACCCGTCATTTACTCTATTATTGCACTTTCTTCTGCCTCTGCAAACTTGACATTTCCCTCCAGGATTCCTTACTGATCAGTCAACTTTTTGTTTCGGTCTTCCAGCCGGTCGATCTAACACACCCACTGTAATCACGCCTTAACAAATATTGTCATCTCCTTTCACATGAACAAGCATCTCAGCGTACTTTCATTATTCTCTCATTTATTCCTTTTCTCACACCACATAACTCTCTAACAAGTTCATTCTCATTTTATAATTTTCTTCAACTACACGCCCTAGACTTGTCATCACACATTTTACTTCAGATCACTACGCTCTTATTCCAGACCATATTCTCATTATATACATTAATACTGGTAGACAACATACTTATGTAAGACCTAGTGCATTCTCAGACTTAGGCCATTTTACATCGGCATAGATTTAATTGCCAGCATTCTGCATTTCAACTTTCCTCTAACTTGCATCATCTGTTGCGTTACTCATCCAACATATATCCTAATTATTTAAACTCAGACACTTGTTTCAGTTGCTCACCTTCAAACGTAACTTCACACCGAGGACTGTCCTCACTCACACCATAACTTTACTCTTTACCACTCACATCCTTACTCACATTCTACCAAATCTCTCTAAATCCTCTTAAACTCTTCAGATTCACAACACATAATCATCTGCATATAAAAGGTAGGGCACTCTCCATTCTCTTCCATTCTCATCATTCTAACCATCTCCTGCCACCCACACCTCTAATTCTTTCATAACCAATCCTATACAATTGAATAAACGCAAGGAGCATACAATCCTGGTCTCACTCGTTTAATATTAAACCAATCATTTATTCTTGTACACGGCTTCGCTATGCGCATAGCATACTTTTGATTCTTCAAGAAGCCTAACAACCATATAACACTATAAATGCATAGAGCTTCCATATTATCTAATATACGCCTGTTTTGCAATCCATAAAAACCTAAATAAATTTATTAATTCTTTCTCCTCATTTTCTCAATATTAGTTTTAATGTAAATATTTGATCCACAATCTCTACAATTCCTAAACGCACTGTTCTTAGATGCAGTCCTTCAGTCACTCGACGACTCTTTCGACCAAATACAGCATATATTCTTCTACACACTGCAATACACTAATTCCATATAATTATACGTTTACGCTTATCTCCTTGCCCTTATATAAGGGTAGTATTACTGCTCTGCTCAATCCTTGGAAATATACCTCATAAATGCTTTTGTTGCACAATTTCCTAATCCATTCAATCACCATTCAGCTAACTTCGTTCTTGCTCATTTCACCAGCAGATTTCATCTATAACTGCAGATTTACCATTCTTCACTGTCTCACTCTACCATTAATTCCTTTATTAATGATCTCGCAAAATATCCTTTTCTTCCTGCACCATCAAACCACACACATTCATTATCATAATAATTATAATAATGTTTTTTTTTTTTTTATAATCAGATTTTCGAAGTGTTCCTTCGGACACTCCCCTCACACCCGTTTCATCAGTTACGAAAGCACCATCCTATCATTTCATTCTGAGCATGTTCTCTTATTTTCATTCTACTTTCGCGCTTCCTTCAGATGAGCTTCCTATTTCTTTGTAAGTCCCCATTCATCGTCTCTTCAAATGTTATTTTTTCTTTTTTTCCTCCTATGTATGGAACTTTTAGTCTTCCTGTTTCCTCCTTTTATTATTCCACACATCTTTCTTTTGAAACTTATTCATATATATATATATTACTAATATATATATATATATCAGGGTTCACACTTTCTGGAAAGGTCAGGGAAAGTCAGGGAAAGTCAGGGAAAAAAAATTGGTGAGGGAGTCAGGGGAACGTTTTAAAATATGCTGAAGTCAGGGAAATTCAAAAAGTCATGAAAAGTCCAGGGAATTTTAAAATTTCCAAACATATGAAGATTGATCGTTAATTAATATTTTTGATATATTTTTTTTTCTTACTGTATAATTGTGGAATGAGGTGTATTTGATAAGTGAATGAAACGGATGGGCGAGGATGACATTCCATAAATCTACTTCTTATCCTGTTTCTTTCTATTTTAGTTCACTATTATCTTTTCTTCCTATTCTGTTCGTAGAAGTTGTTCCAAGTTCATCCCTTCGATTGAAGGTGATTGGTATATGGATGTTTTAGTGTTTTAGACTGTCTGACTTATGACTTTCTGTTTATATTTTTTTCTTTTTAGGGAATCATACTTTTTGAGGTGTTTTTTGGTAACTTATTTCCAATAACTGCTCTAAACAGATTTTTTCAAAATACAGCATAGACTCTAAAAAATAGTAAATGAAGATAAAAAAAAATATATTTGTCGGTCTCTTTGGAAAAAAAGTTACAAACTCTCAAAGTTGTAAAAAACCCTATAGGATTTGGTTATTTAAAAAAAAAACGAATTTTTTTTTTTTTGAAAAATCACAGGATATAGTACTCAAAAAAATATATGAAGAATGTGAAAACGAAAATCGGCAGTCTCTTTAGGAAAAAAAGTTACAGCCTCTGAAAGTTTAAAATTTCCCATAGACTTTCTTATAATAAAAATTAGTGGGCTTCGTGCTCGTTTTAGGGCCATCCTAGTTCAGGTTATGATAAGATTTGTTAATTCTACATAGATTTTCTCTGTGGTATACCTAAAACTTATCATAAACGTACTTAGGAGGGCTGAAAATGAGACCTAACCTGGATCGATCAATATTGAAAAGTCTATGTGATTTTTAACAACTTTGAGATGCTGAACACTTTTTTTCCTAAAGAGAGCGACAAATAATTTTTTTTTTATTCTTCATTACTATTTTTAGAGTCTATGCTGTGATTTTTATAAAAATCTGTTTAGAGGCAGTTATTGGAAATAATTACCGTGTTTTTTTTTTGAGGTTTGACGAAGGGATTTTTGATTTTTGTTCAGTTGAAGGTATTTATTATTTATTTATAAAATGACTTCCAGCAAAAAAAGCTTAACTTAAGCGACCAGTGTTGGACGTCAAACTGACATTGTTCATTTTCTGTTCACAGATTTAAATGTCTGTAATTAATATTATGGAAAGATTTCCTAAGTCCATAAAATGCCTGCTACAACCAACAACTAAGCTTTTTGCATTAGTCTAAAATTCAAACTTGAATGGCAGACTGTGCAAATCAAAATGACAGAAAAGATATTAGAAAGATATCCTCTGAAGTACAAGCCTGTCCAATGGCTCTCATCATTGGATCCTAGTATAGTTTTTCATCAGCCAGAACAAGGGAAACAAAGATTTGATTTATTGCTAGAGGCATTGTACACCAATAACTGATTCACAGATTCTGTTGCTGAGAAAGAAGCACTATATCTATATATGCAGTGAAGCATCATTCTACCCTTGAATTAAATTCAATATTTTTGGATGTGATTGTCTTTCTAAAGAGACTTGATGAGTTTTTTTTTCTTCTATAGCCCTGGGAATCAATGTATGCGGAATTGTGGGCAATTATTAAATTAGGACTGATATTTTCGCATGGAAATGCGACAGTGGAAGAAGAAGGGTTTTCTATAAATTAAGCAATTTTAGTGGAGAATCTGAAAGAACATAGTCTGATTT
>JABUQX010042011.1:5000-62500 GCA_015478945.1 Trachelipus rathkii
GCAATATTTATCACTTAATAGAGGTAACATTTTTAAGTCATATATCCATATTGGTAATTCTTATAACAAATTTCATAGAGAGTGATTTGTTAGGGTTACTTTAAGGTACATTTGGCCTTTATGTTTTTTTTGGGAAAATATATTTCACATGAAAATGAATCCGAAATAATTGTGTTAAAAATCGAAGAAGTTTCCATTTTCGTGGGTGTATTAGTTAAAAAGAAGGAAATAAGTTTAACCGCTTTTGAAATTGGTTGTGATGTACATACTGAAGTATGTTTTTACCTAAATCTTTACTTGTGAGTTATTGGTGAAATTTTAAAAAATTTAAGGGCTGTCCAAAAAGATCATTTTTTCGGAAAATCGGTAACTTTGAACCTTAATATCTCTGATGGGTAAGTGCTAAAAATCTGAAAATTTCACACATTATACTACTACCATAGATTTTCCTTCACCTGCAATATTGACTTTGGTATTTGCTGGTTTAAGAAATACAGCCCTTCAAAATGCCCAAAAAAAAATTTTTTTAAGGTTGTGTTAATGATAACCTATTTTATGTTATTATAGTTCAAGACATAATAGACAAATGAAATAGCTGTGGCACTCAAGAGAAATGAAAACAATGTAAAAAAATTTAATTTTTAAAGGCTTAATTTTACATAAGAATGTGCCATTATATCTACTGTAAATGACAAATTAACTAAATAACTTGAAAAATTTATCTATATATATATATATTATATATACTATTATATTATAATATTATATATATTTATATACTTATATTAATATATATATCATATATATAACTACTATATATATATATATATAATATATATATAATAATATATAAGTATATATAATATATACTATATATACTATATATATGTATATATAGGTATAGTATATGATATATATATATGTACCGTATCCGGTACATGAGTATAAAATTTTATAAGGGGTATATATGTAAGTGCTACAAAGATTTCTGGTACACAGATATAAGAAATCTTGTACAAGCAGTCCTGTATCGAAATAAACTGTTTTCATTGCTTTTTATGTGTATTATTCAAGGATCACCGAGGTGATTCTGTCACCAACGGCGTGCCATGGGGAGAGAGCCAGTTATGAAAAAGAGATCGGAGAGCCAACATCTTGACACTCTCTCGGTCCAAAAAATTGATACTTTAATGGTAATCATATTTAAGGTATTTAAAAAGCAATTTATTTTTGAACAGTGAAATATCTTAATGTGTGTGTTCATGTAAAATAGTCATTAGACATAATTAATAAAGAAATAATTAAAGAAGCGTTTCGCTATTCCAAAACTATTTTATTATTTGCTATATCAAGATGATCTCTTAAATAGGGCCAATTAAATCAGTATAGATTATCAAGCCTTTGTACATAATAGTATATATATATATATATAATAATATATATATATATATATATAGTATATATATATTATATATATATATATATATATATATATATTTATATATATATTATATATAATATAACTATATATAATATTATACATATATATATATATTTCATAGGTAGTGGGGGAATTCATGAACATAAAAAAAAACCTTTGAAATGCAGAAATATAAGAATTTGTGCAGTATATACCGGTTTATAATTATATATATATATAGTATATATATATATATAGATTATATATATAGATTATATATATATTATATATATATATATATATATTATATATAGTATTTATATATATATATATATATATAATTAAAACCTGGTAATATACTGCACAATTTTATTATTTTGCATTTAAAGGTTTTTTTTATGTTATAATCATAATATATATGTATATATTATATTATATATAATATAATATAATATATATATATATGATTAGTATAAATATATATATTATATTTTACTTATATTATATATATATATACATATATATAATATATAGATACAAGATTGATCTCTATAATGATTAATTGGCCCCTATTTAAGAGATCACTATTGTATGGCATTTGACTTTACATTTAGCCATCGGCTTCTTTAAAAAAAAAAAAATTTATTTCTTTATTAATTATGTCTAATGACTATCTTTACATGAACACACTATTAAGATATTTCACTGTTTCAAAAAGTAAATTGCTTTTTAATACCTTAAATATGTTACCATTAAAGTTATTCAATTTTTGGACGAGAGAGTGTCGAATGTAGTGTTGGCTCTGCCGATCTCTTTTTCATAACTGGCTCTCTCCCCATGGCACGCCGTTGGTGACAGAATCACCTCGGTGACCTTGATAATACAAAAAAAGAATGAAACAGTTATTTCGCATTCAGGACTTTCTTTGTACAAGATTTCTTATATCTGTGTACCAGAAATCTTTGTAGCACTGTATCATATATCCTTTATAAATTTTATACTATGTACGCGACTACGTACTATTATATATATATATATATATATATAGTATATTATATCTATAGTATATATAGTATATATATATATATATAGTAATATATATATATATAGTATATATATATGATATAGATAAACTTTTTCAAGTTATTGTAGTTAGATTTTGTCATTACGAGTAGATATTAGGATACATTCTTAGTGTATTATGTTAACCGCTTAAAAATTAAATTTTTTCTTAACATTGTTTTCATTTCTCCTTGATGCCACACTTTTTCATTTGTCTATGTATTGTCTCCCTCGAACGTATATGAACGTAATAAAATTAGGTATGCAATAATCACAACTTAAAAAGAAATTGGTTTTTTTATGGCATTTTGAAGGGCTGTATATCTTAAACCAAGGCAAATATCCAAGTCAATATGCATGTTAAATAACGTGGCTATGGCAGAGTAGCAAAGAGTGAAAAGTGGTCAGATTTTTTAGCACTTACCCCTATCAGAGATAGTGTAAGGTTCAAAGTTACCGCATTTTCTAGAAAAATTGTATTCTTTGACAAACCCTGTAAATTTTTTTTAAAAAATATTTCACCAGCACTCACGGTATAAGATTTAGGTTAAACCATACTTCAGTATGTATCCATCACACCAAATTTCATAGTCGTTAAATTATTTCCTTCTTTTAATAATCACCCACGAAAATGGAAATTTCTTCGATTTTTATTAAACAATTTTTCGGATTCATTTTCATGGTGAAATTATTATTTTTGCCAAAAAAAAGCATTAAAAAGGGCCAAACATGCTACAAGCCTTAAGCATACTCCCCCACACAACACAGAACACCTCGCTCATACACACACCCATCATTAAGGAATACTAAAGAAACACACACCGACACCCCTATTCTAGCAGAATGTAAACCAACAACCACAAACATACTGGGCATTCTGACTCAAAATATACTCAAACATGTGTAGAATTTTTGCTCCACCTGGTCAAACATTTTTTGGCTCACCCTGTTACCACAACCAGAGTAAATCTTACAAAAAACGAATGGGTGGTTCTGAACTCGCCAGGGATTACATTTAACTCCATGCCAAATATGAAAAGTTTTTCAAAAATTTATCGAGGCGGCCAGCACTTCCATTTATTTTGGTACGCAAAAATGGATAGACCCATATATATAATATATATAGTATATATATTATATATATTATATAGTATATATATATATATACTGATATTATATATATATATTAGGTATATTTTAGTAGTATATATATATTAATATATAATAATATATATATATAGTTATATACTATATAATATTATATATATATAGTATATATAGTATATATAATATAGTAATATATAATATATATATATATAGTATAGTATAGTATATTTATTAAGCTTATATATATATGATATATTATATATATATATATATATGTATATATATAATATTTATTATATATTTATATAATATAAGTATATATATATTATATATATATATATAATATATATATATATATATATACTATATTATGTTGTATATATATATATAGTAACTTTACATAATAATTATTAGTTAATATATATATATATATATATATATATATATATAATTATATATGATTAATAATTATATATATATATAATAATATATTATATTTATTATATATATATATATATAATATATATATAATATAATATATATATATATATATAATATATTTATTATTATTTTATTTAATTATAATATATTATTATAATTATTTAAATAATAATATTTATATTATAATAGTATATATTATATATATATATCATACCTTATGATGAGGTGAAGATGTTAAAGATGTTGCTTGTGAAGAATTTCCACTCATAGTTCGCTGAAGTTGGAATGTTCATGCTTCCTAATAAAGTGCTGATGTTTAGTTACTACTTACTGCTAGAGCCTGACTTGAGCCAACAAATATTTCAGCAATTTTATTTAAATGCTCCTTCAAGAACCGGGTTATAGTTTGCGTCCATTCTAAATTAATGAAAAATAATTAATAATAAAAATCTGGTCCAAATTTCTGAAATTGTCAAATGCAATATATATATATATATATATATATATATTTTATTTTATTAACTTTATATAATTAAAATTATATTATTTTTTATTTATTATTTATTGTTAGTAAATTTTTTTTTTAAGTTAATATTATAGATAGTATATATATATTATTATATATATATATGATATATTATAATATAGATATATATATATATATATATATATTATATATATATATATATATATATATATAATAATTATTATAATATATTATATATATATATATATATATATAATATATATATATAGTATAATATATGATATTCTTCTTTCTTTCTTCTTCACCTTCCTCTTTGCTCCAAATTGGGGTTAAGTGCGTGTACAAGCATGCGGAAGAAGAAAAGCAGTAGGAGGAAACATGAGCAAAACGTCGGAAAAGGAAAGCCCAGCCTATACCGCGCGCCCTCTAGTACCTTACATTAGTGAGGAGCTGGCGTCACAGACTAGAAAAATCCACCTAGGAGCATCATGGGGACCGCAGACGGATCCTCACTATGGTAAATCGTCAATGAAGGGTTCATCCCCTGGCACCGGTGGCACAACCATGCCGCCCATACAAAACCACCGCCATTCTCTCACTATGCATTGCCGCTTTATTCTCGCCTCTGCCGAACTCACATTTCTCTCTTCAGCCATTCGTTCACCGACTCAATCCACTTTCTCTTCGGTTCCCAAGCCGCGTCGGTTCCCACTCACCACTATACAGTATACATCCGCTTAACCACCGACTATCATTCAGTCTCTTTCACGAAGACTCAAACCATTCTTCAACGTACTTTTATTTATTCTTTCTTTCACCCCTTTCTTCACACCACACCACTCTCTAATAGGTTCATTCCTCACTTTATCAATTTTCTCACCTAGCGACAACCCTAAAGATTGTCCATCTGAAACTCAGTTGAGACTTGGTGAGATCTGTAACTTCTTATCCAGGACCCATAGTCTCACTAACCATACAATAACACGCAGGTAACAACATACCCTCTGTAAGGACGCCTGCATACACTCAAGACTTAGTCATTTTGCATTCACCAACGATTTTAATTGCACCAGCCCACCTTCGCTGCCATCTACAACTTTCCTCACTACACTCTGCATTGTGCGTTCCGGTTTCCGCTTCTAATCCAACATCATACCCTACAATATTTAAATCAGGACACTTTTTCTAGCTGCTCACAACTAAAACATAACTTCACACTGAGGAGTGTCCTCACTTGCAACCATAACCTTACTCTTATCCACGTTTGACTTCAAGCCCCTCCATTTCACACCACGAAACCAAACCCTTGTACCAATCCTCTCCAAACTCTCTTCAGATCGCCGACCACAGAACCAAATCATCCGTCATATAGATAGGATAATAGAGCAACCGATTCCACTCAACTTCATTCTGACACAATTCTACACATTATCCCTGCCATCCCACCTCAAAGATTCTTTCATAACCCCATCCATACTACAATTGAAATAACCAAAGGAGACATAATCGACAACACCTAGTTTTACTCCGCTTTAATCCTAAACCAATCACCATTGACACCAATTATTCTTACACACGCTTCAACTATCGTCATACATAGACTTTTGATTCAATTCAGAAACCTACCACCAACACCATATAATCACTAACACCTAGCCATAACGCTTCCCTATTAAATCTATCATACGCCTGTTGCAAATCCATAAAACCTAAAATACAATTTATTCTTCTTCTCCCTCATTTTTCAATCATGTTTCAATGTAAAATATTAGATCCACACACCTCTAGCAACACTTCCTAAAAACGCCACCTTGTTACTTCACACCAATCAGTCCCTCTAGTCACTCGACGCACTCTTTCGACCAACATACCAGCGACGCACTCTTCCCTACAACACTCAAGTAAACTTATTCCCCTTATTATCTTACAGTTTTCCCCTTTCTCCCTTACCCTATTACGAAGGGTACTATTGACCGCTCTTCCTCCAATCCCCTTGGAAAACATAATACCCTCCATTAAACGCTTTATTACCACCAAGTTCCAATCCAATCAAGTACCATCTCGCCGTCCGCTCGTTGATTCATTTCACATAGAATTTCAGTCATCCTGCAGAGCTTTAACCATTCTTCAGACATTTCTACTGCCTACCCCATTACCTCCTCACCTTGATCTAAAAGCCTCCATCCCCAAAGTACCGTATTCCTTCTTGCGACCCTGATCAAAACCGCACACAGTTTCACTAACCCTCATCATATACTGTTATATTGTGCAGCATTTGTTCGCGGAAGTGTTCTGTTCCACACTCCCGCCACCATCCAATTTCTGTCAGATTACAAAAGCCACCATCCCTATTCATTATTTCTAAGCAGATTCCCCTTATTCTCGTCATTCTTAACCTTTCGCGCTTCCTGTCCGCAAGAAGGTGAGCTTCCTATTTTCTAGTATGTCTCTCATCTGCATCCTTCCTTCAACTGTTCATGTTACTCTTGTTTATGTCTCCTAACGTAATATACACCTTGTTAAGTATTTCTTTTATTTTTCCGGATGCCTAGTAAATTCCAGGAGCAGTCTTCTTTGGGATCTTCGGATCGGTTGCTTAAGTACATTCAACCACGCTTTTCTTTTACTTACCTGTAACCGCTTTCATCACCTCTCTGCATCCACCATTCGCTGTAACATTCGTTACTTCCTACTGGGCACAGCACACACTTCCTTGCACTACCTAACATTTGCTTCCTTGCATTTGCCGTCCATGATTTGCCTCAGTATGTCAACTTGTGTTCAGCATCGCGAACTCGGTTTGACTAGCGAGGAGGTCTTTTACATACTGTATGTGCTGATTAGTCTGTGCACTACTTAAGCGTTCTCACTCTTAATTTTAGCCTACTTCCTTTCGTATCACCTTCCTCTCCATCCAAGCCCGCCACGTAGAGCTTAAATTTTATTAGAACAACATATGGCATCCGATAATTTCCCATTCCTTAAACCCCTAATCGATTTAACATCCAGCGACACGAATCAAACGATCTCCTCTTCACCAACTACAATATTCAATTCATACTTTTTCACTTGCGATACCGATCGTCTACCTAGCACCAACTTCTAGGGGATAGCCTTCATGCGTAGTACTCTTGTGTGTAGAGAAATAGTATTACTTACAACTACATACCTCTCTCTCATGCAGAAGATCAATCACCTTTCCTACCGATCTCCTTCTCCCGCACCCCAAACGATCGTCTGTGTAACCATCCCTTTTTGATCAGTCCTTATCCAGACCATTCAGGTCCCCCCAAAACTATCAATCTGAAGCTCCTAGCTCACCCTCTCATTCCAAAACATCATTCAGATATCCCAAAAAATCGTACTCTCTTTGCAACGTTTCCCTCAGCATGGACGCATTACGTCACACACTCACACAGTACTTGACTCTTGTTCAAACCTTAAATGTTAACCGATGTAGATGATTCTGAGGTACTCACAACAATCTATAGAGGTCATACCGATAGCGGGAGGGGTGTTAATCCACGAGGTCACTCTATGCTGAATGCAACTCCTTCTTCTCTGCTGGCATCTACTTCCACACCAGCACGCAACACATTTCACATCACACCACTTTAATTTTCACCTTTTCCTTTCATCTTGGTTTCAGACACAGCGAGCAAATCAAATTTGCCCATGTCTAAATCATCCATCGACCTCTCTCTCTTTCTCCTCAAATTTCATTCTCTGGACAATTCCATAGTACCCATACGATTTCATACAATTTCGCCGAAAGTTAGAAGGTCGTTTACACGGCGATCCCGACCTTCTCCGAGGCCTGCATTAGCATTCCTGGCAAAAAATAGATCGGTAGTAGGCAGCCAACCCAACTACAACCGCCCCTTAGCAGTCGACTTCTACGACACGCAGGACATACGATGTGGGTAAATTTTTCTTCCCCCGCACACAGGGATATGAGTAGTAGGGATGTCTGTAAGGTGTTATCTAGAAGTGGGGTGTGTACTTTATCATGTGTATATGACTATGTGGAATAAATGGTGGTTAGTAAATATGTTGCCATAAGAGAGTGTGTGAAGAATATGAACGCAAAAGGAGAAAGGCGCACCATTAAAAATGGGAGTGAGTAGTTTCATCGTCTCGGACGCTATGCGTGTACTCTCCTCATATATATATAATATAATACATATATATATATTATATATATATATATATATATATATATAAAGATATACCAAATTATGTAAATATGATATTTCCATATTGCCTATTTTTTTTTGGTATATATATATATGATTTATATAGTATATGTAGTATGTTTATATATACTATATACATATATATTGCATTCTTTTGGTCATTTATTATTCATATATATATATATATATATATATATATATATATAATGTGGTGAGCTGGGTCCAGTATGCACTAAGTTGCACCTGTCTGAATGAACTGATAGTTAAAAAAAATTTCAGGAAAATTAACAATTTGGTTTATTTGATTAAACATTAAAACGAACCAGCAGGTAACTTTTATGACTAAGCAGAAAATAGGTTGTTAAAATTTTTCCAGCTCACCAATGTGTGTATATTATTTTTCTTCATCTTCCTCCTTTCCCAAATTGTGGGTGAGGTGTGCAACAAACACCAGAAACAAAGTTAGCAGAAGAACATGAAATAGTAAGTCAAAAAGGAAAGCCCACCTCCCCTCTACCATCCTCTCATACCTTTAAGTGAGAATCCATCGCAGTAAAAAAAAAATCCACCCTAGTGCTTCACAAGACCGTGACGGACCATCGCTGTGGTATCTCGTCAATGTAGGGTAGGGTTCATCCCTTGGGCCAGGCCCACAACGTCACAAAACCCCACCATTCACTTTTATTATGCAATTCTCTTCTAGCCTCTGCCGAACTCACATTCTTTTCCTTTACTGATTCAATCCACTTTTTCTTTGGTCTCCCAGCCGAACAATTCCCAACACTATACATAGGCTCAAACAACCGACTATCATCCATTCTTTCTGTATAACCAAACCATTTTAATACACACTTGTTTATTTTCTCATTTATGCCCTTTCTCACACCCCACAACAATTTCCTAACACATTCATTACTAATTTTATTAATTTTTCGCATACTTAACACACCCCTAAGATTGCCAATCTGAACACTTTGTACCTTAGATCTATATCTTTCATTCCACACCATAGTTCCACTACTATACATTAACACCGGTAACAATATACGGTACACTCATGCAAAACCCTAATGAACTTAAGAGTTAAGACCCTTTCTATTTACCAAGAATTTTATTGCACCAGCCATCTTCCTACCATTCACAATTTTACTACTACACTCTGCATCATCCACTCCCTTTTCATCCAACATACAGCATAAATATTTAAACTCGGGTACTTGTTGCAAATGCTCACCATCCAACATGATTTCACACCGCAGACTGTCCTCACTCACTACCATCATCTTAATCTTATCAATATTTACTTTCAAACCCTGCCAAACCCCTCTACCAATCCTCTCAAATTTTCTACAGATTCGCCACACAAAACCAAATTATCAGAGTACATTAAGTAGGGCACCCTCCACTCCCTTCCAATCCCCATCAAATTAACACCTTCCCCCACCGCCCCTACCTCTAATTCTTTCATCACCTCATCCATATATAAATTAAATAGCCAAGGAGACATAACACAATCCCTGCCTCACTCCACTATTAATATTAAACCATTCACTTTCAACTCCATTTATACTTACACAAGCTTCACTATTGCCATACATACTACTGATTCCATTCAGAAGCCAACACCAACACCTGCCACAGAGCTTCCAAATTAATCCTGTCATACGCCTGTTTTAAGTCCATAAAATCTAAATACAATTTATTCTTCTCCCTTATTTTCTCAATCATTTGTTTCGATGTGAAGATTTGATTTACACATCCTCTACTACCTCTTCTAAATGCATCTTGCTCTTCACCAATCAGTCCCTCAGCCACTCGAACCACTCTTTAAACCAAAATACCAGTATATATCTTCCCTACAACATTCTATAAACTAATTCCCTTATATTTATTACAGTTCCCCTTATCTCCCTTACCCTTGTATAAGAGTACTATTACTACTACTACTTTCCTTCAATTCTTCAAAACTATACCCTCCAAAAATGTTTTGTTACACAGCTTCCAAATCCAGGCAATCACAATCTCACCACCATTCTTGATCATTTTACTAGTAATTCTAACTACACCTGCGGATTTGCCCTTCTTAAACTGTCTCACTCTACCCATTACCTCATCCCCAAAATCCCTATTTCTTCTTACACCATCAAACCCACGCACATTCACTATCATCTCCTCATCTCTGCCAGTGTTATGGAGATTTTCGAAGTGTTACCTCCAAACTCTCCTCACATAAATTTCATCAATCACCAAAGTACCATTCCTATTCATTATTCTATGAGGATTCCCCCTTGCTCTTTTTAACCTTTCATACTTCCTTCAAGAAGAGCTTCCTATTCCCTTGTATGTCCCCATTCATACATCTTAAAAACTGTTCATTTACCCCTCTTTTCCTTCTGCGTATGCAACTTTTAGTATTCCTTTTTTCCTCCTTATATATTTCCATAATGACTTTTAGCAAATTCAACCACGCTTCTTTTTTACTTTTAACCGCTTCCATCATCTCTGCATTCCACCACTTACTTTTGACATTCTTACTCCCAACTTTAGCATATCTACATACTTCTTTTGCACTACTAACAAAAGCTTCTTTCATTTGCGTCCAGATTTATTCCGCTTCATCTAATTCACATTCAACTGATTTATTTGCAAGTGCTCTCACACACTTTTCCTTATAACCTTGTTCACTTACCCTTTTACCCTTTCACTCTTAATTCTTCCAACTTCCTTCCTTATTTTTTTTTTTCTCTCCATCCGTGTGCCTACTAACTTAATCTTACATAAAACAACATAATGATTTGATATTATCATCTCAACTCCCTCATAATATATATATATATATAATATATATATATATATATATAATATATATATATATATTTTATATATATATTTCTCTATTATATATATATATATATATATATATATATATATATATATATATATATATATATATATATATATATATATATTAATATATATATATATATATATATATATATATATATATATATATATATATATGAAACCACCTTGTGAAAGATCTGGTTGTGGTCTTCGCTTAATTTTTGATTCAGCCATTTTAGACTCTTGATAAAATGATGTCATCTTAATAAACCAAGTGGCCCGTGACATTGGCACAGAATATTCACACAAAGTCAAAAGCATTTCTTCACGCTTTGGAAATATTGGAACCTAGAAAAAAATAGTTGAATTAATAATTATGGAAATGTATAAAGATGAGGGTTTCATAGGTTGTCACAAGACAATTTAATATACCTAAAATATATTTAATAAAAAGATCAAATACAAATTAATAAAACCCAAAATAGTTTTAATATCTTAACTTACTTTCTTAGCCAATGATGTTAAGGGTTTTGAGCCAGCAAGATCTTTGAACCATGCTTCTATTGTAGTTTTAGATCTGGGAGTTGCATGCCAAAAATTATCTTTTATATTAATCTGTTGTTTTTTCCGTCCAGTATCTGGCATCTGATTCAATTCAGCTTTCTTTCGTAAAATTGCATTGAAGTTGCCGGCAATCTGTAATATTAATAATAATAATAATTCTACTTAAATTTAATCAAAAGAAAACAGTTAGACAAAAATCTTCATTTCATGAACAATTAATAATGAATAACATTAAATATACTTACATATATAAAATAAAATTAATTTTCAAATTTTAAATTAAAAATGCATAAAAAGTTGGCTTAAATTATTTAACTACACAAGTTCATCTCAACATAAATGATTACATTAATATGATTACATTAATATATAGTATGATACATTAATATATAGTACGACGAGTCAAATATACGTGAGAAATAGTAACAAGGAGATTATTATTGATTGTTTTTTATATGTTTTATAGGTCTGATGTGTTTTCTCTAAGCATGAAGTTTTTTCTTTGTGTATCTTCGGTTCTAGGACTTCTTTGTTTTGTTTGTGTCTACTGCTAGATAAGTGAATGTTTATTTGTTTGCTTGAAAATATTTACTCTGTTTTCATATATTTATGTTTTTACTTTCAGGCATGTATCTAAAGGCATGTATCTTGGAATTGGGAAATTTTGTTGTTTGCAGATAGGTTGAGCAAGGGGGCCAATAAAGGCATAACTGGATTGGGTCAATAGTGGGTCTGGAACAGACGTCTGGGGTTACAGGCTAGGGTCAATCTAAGATATGCCAGGCGAAACCTAGCTAACTGTTAAACATTAAGTTGGTATTTTAAGTTTAGGATATATATTTTATATACCATTTTCATAGTTATAATGAATAACTAGTATTCTCCAAAAAAAGTTTGAGTTCATTGGTGAAGGAATAACTTTGTAAGGGTAAGTGTATACTGTCTTTTGTTCTGTAACTTTGATGAATTCATTAGCTCATTTCATCTCATCATTGTATTTATATTAATTATTATTGTCATCATCATCATAAAATGTTTAACAGATAACTTACTCAAACGGTAGAGCGACGAAGTCGCATGGCAAGGTCGCGGGTTCGAATCCTAGTTCAGATTCTAGGTAGAAATTACCTAGAGAAGTTCCCCTCCTTGAATAGGGCTATGCCCGTGAGAAAGAAAAAAAAAAAAAAAAAAAAAAAAATAATTAAAAAAAAAAAAAAAAAAAAAAAAAAAAAAAAAAAAAAAAAAAAAAAAAAAAAAACTATTTCTATAATTACAATGTCTTCTGACTTAGTGATAAGGGATAAATAAAGCTATTCTTATAAATTATTTTGAAAAAAATCACCTCAATAATATATACCTATATAATTTAACTATTTCCTTTTCTATAATTAACTAATCATACATTAGGAATAACTTTACAAAAAAAAAATTGGAAAATCTTCACAAAATTTCATTTGTTATTCCAGTTAATTCCTGTTGCACTGCAAATTCTTCTACACAAAATTATTATAGTTAAAAAAAAAAAAAATAAATAAAAAAAAATTAAAAAAAAAAAAAAAATTAAGAGAAAATAGAAAAGAAAAATTATTAATGAAATTTATTGTGACTAAATGTTTTATTTCCCTCTTTTTTGTTTTATTTCATATGACCAAATATGAAAATATCTTTCCCAAATATCTCTGGCAAAATTTAACCCAAAAAAATTTAGCAATCTTGTGATAATATACAGATCAGGGTTGCTGAATTTTTGGAGGATTAAATACATTAAAAAAATTAATGATTTTTTTAAATTGATTTTTTATTCTTTTACTTAATTCAAGAAATCAGACGCAAAAAGTGATAGAAATGGTAATATCATTTTAATATTAATAAAACATCTAGCCTATTTTCAAATTAATTTCCTTTTAAATTTACGTTTAAATTTTCAGAAAACATAACACTACAGGAAGGCACATGGCTTTGTAGATTATATGATATAAGAAGATAAACATTGTTCATAAGACCATCCCATTACAGTTTTCTTCTTCTTCCCAATTTAGGAAATTTCCTTTATAATGTAAATGTATATGTTAGCTAAATAATAATAGGTTGGAGTTTGGGCAAAATGTATTTGATTTGAAAATTTTCCTTTCCTTTGCTGCCAATGACCTGTGACTTTTGAGTCAATTAATTTTTTCTCCAAATCCTTCCAAATTGCTGTATCTTCTTCAATGTTGCATGTGTCACCCTGAACTTCATCTAATGCTAAAGCAACGTAATTAAGCATGTCTTGACAATGTTTTATGCGAGTGCCCATTATGTTTGCCTTAATTTGAGCTGAAGTTCTTTCTCCATTCTACACCAACTATTAAAGATCAATTACTTAAGTATGCTTCTGGAGAATCTGTTATAGTGTTCCATCTGACATCCTGAGGCATCACAAGTGCCATGCCCTCAGCTCAGCCAAAGCTACTTGGTTGATTCTAAAATATTTTACTACTTAACATGTTCATTAATATTCTCATTCCTAATCTCATTCCTAATCTTTTGATAATTAATTTAATATGTGAGCTAAACATCCATAGCAAATCAAGTCACAATTCTCATCCTTTAAAAGCTCTGCCATTAATTTTTAAAACATTGAATGCATTATCAGTTACAAAATCATTTGCTATTTCACAATTGGACACATTTGAGTGACTTTCTTCTAACATGGTCATATAATAAAAAATTAAATTTATTGGATAAATATGAAATTTAAAATGTTATAAAAAATTTCAAGATTCTGTCTTCCAGGTAAAAAAATTACAAAAATAAATTTTTAAAAAATCTGTTGATTAAACTGCACGATTAAATCATTTTGATTTAATCATGATTAAATCATTTTGATTTAATCATGTGCAACCCTGAATAGTCCCTGATACAGAGTATGAAATTATGCAGAAAATAATCTTTTGAAATAAATATTTAGTTGAAATTTCACAATGGAGAATAGATAAATTCATTAATTGCTTGACAGATACAATTAAAAACTGTGGATACAATACAAATAATTCTAAAAAATAAATAAAGGTTAATTTTCTCAACTTTATCTGACTTTGTATCTACCTACTTCTTATAAGTTAATTTTTATAAAATGTGAAAATTCATATTTTAAGCTAATTACTGTCATACCTTTGCTGATGTAAATGCAGCATGCAAGGCACTTCCATATTCATCTTGAATTTGGGGTCGATGAGTAAAACCATGTCGAACACTAACATCATCGAGCTCATCCTTAAAAAATAAATTATATATATATATATATATATATATATATATTTTATATAAGGTATATATATATATATATATATATATAATATATATATATATATATATATATATATAATATATATATATATATATATATATATATATATATATATATATATATATATATATATATATATATTAGTGATGGGACGAATAAAATTTTTTCACGTCATCGGCAAAAATCGCATATTTTTTTCAATCGTCATCGGCAATTTCTGCCGATTATTTTGCCGATTAATTGAACAAACATTAAGAATTTTGGATAATATTAAAACTCAATAATATATATATATATAATATATATTATATTTATATATATATATTATATATATAATAATATATATATATAATATATATATATATATATATATATATATATATTATATATATACCCATTTTGCTTAAAGTTAAATGTATGGACATTCAGTGCCTAATGGTTTCGCACTTTCTGTTCTGCGTCATATCCCACATCCTCCATCCTCCAGACATCTTGGAGACACCATCTTTTAGCCACATATCATATACACATACTTATATCCACACCTCTTCTAGACAACATCTTACAAGCATCCTAACCCTTATATCCCTATGTGTGGGGGAAAAAAATTGCCGAGACGTATGTCCTGCATGTCGTAGAGGGAATAAAGTGATGGTGGTAGTTGGGTTTGGGTCCGCCCCACTTACCACTTATCTTTTGCCAGGAATGCTAAATTGCATGCTCAGAGAAGTCGTGATCGCCGCTCATCGACGTCCCTATCTTTTCGGCGAATGTATGAATCGTATGGATACATGGAATGTTCGAGGAATAAATGTTGAGGAGAGAGGTGTGGATGTAATTTAGAAAGGGCAAATTTGATTGCCTCGCTGTGACTGAAACAAAGATGGAAGGAAACGGTTAAAATGAGTAGTGATAGTGAATGTGTTTGGGTTGGTGTGGGAAAGGAAATGAGAGGGGGATAGAAAGATTTGCAATTCTGATGAGTGACTTGTTGGAGAGAGCTAATGGTAGATTTTGTGTGTGTGAGTGCTAGAATTCAAAGGTTAAATTTAAGTTTGAATAAGTAAAAAGTATGTGTGGTTGAGACAGATGGTCCATCTGAGGGTAATTTTTGAAGAGAAGTGACTTTCTGGGAATAATCTGAATGATGTTTTGGATGGGGTGAATAGGGGATTTAGTTCATTTACCACATACCTGCCCACCTAAGGATTTTTTTTTACAGTTGTCAACCCCACTCAAAGTCAGAGCAATCATTCAAGGAAGGCGGGTGTAGTAATGCTCAAAAGTTTCCACTCTCAACTACCTCAAATTACGCAGATGAAGCAACGACGCAGGCTTTAAAGTGAAGAAGATTAAATTCAGCAGGACATACAGAAGATGGAAAAGAATTCCACAGAAAACAGAGGTGGCGGGAAAGGAGAGCACCACAGCGAACTAGCCTGGAGTTACCAATATCAGCAACAAATACTTGTGCGCAGATGCAGTACCCCTTGTGCTAGAAGGGCGTCGTAAAGGTGGTGGTACGCAAATAATAAGTTCCCTCGAGCACTTTGCCGCTGCGGTACCTATAGCAATAGAGAATAACGCACCAAAAGAACAGTTTATAAAGCCTTTGACCTTGACTCGACCCTATCCAAAAGGCCGGGTGAAGCCAGAGTCCCCCCCCCCCCCCTCCGACTATGAGAAACAGTACTTCCATACAAGGGCGGATTTGAGACCCTTGTATAGCTGGAGCAACTGAGAAGAGAAAAAAGTCTCGGTCTAAACAGAACTCGCAGTTTCTTTGAGGCCGCCCTAAGCAACCGTTGTGGTTGTGACATGAGGTTTCCAAGACATTTTTTTTGTTTATGTTAAGGCGAGAGAACCGTCGAAAGAGATAGGAAAGTTAAAACTTAAAATACGTTTTAGAGAAAGAGATTTTTCAGAAGTTGGGTTTTTAAAAGATTGGAAACTTTCACAAGGTTGAGACGATCCAATCCGGAAATTCTATCCAGATCAGCGAGAATAAATGGAAAGAATTAAGACGAGAGGCATTCTAGAAGTAAAAGAAGGAAGCAGAACTGAAATGAGTTGAAGAATGAGGGTCGAGGTCATCGTATATGAGTGGATAGAGTTAGATGTGCAGCCGTGAGAAGATCATTATGAAAGGTAGCAGAATAAAGTAGGAGATAAAGACAGAACCCTGAGGAACACCAATATTGACAGAAAAAAGAAGAATAAAGTCACCCATCAACAACAGCCGATATTAGAGATTTGAACTAAAGCTAACCATAATTAAAAGAGGGAGAAAGTGACAGGAAAATGTGGGGAACTTGGCGAAGAGCAGTGACGCGTGCATACTCGGTCAAATGCTTTGGATATGTCAAGCGCCACCACGCAAGTCCTCCCGTAGTTCCTAATGGCGGAAAACCATAAATACGTTAAAAAGGAAAGTATATCGCCAGAAGAACCTCGAGCGCTGAAAGCCGTACTGGCTTTCGGAAAGAGAGGGAATGAGTTTACACGATAATCTAAGAAGTGAAAGTTGAGAAGGTTTCAAAGATTTGATAAGAATACAAGTGAGAAGCTATAGCGCGATAGTTTAGAAGGATCCAGAGCGGGCTTCCTTATTTTCTGAATAGGTGGACATCGTGCGAGCTTCCAACACTGAGGGAAAAGTGGTCTAGTATTGAGACATAGAGAATATAGTTGAAACGAGGGGCGGGGTCAGCACGGAAAGCACACTCCCTCAAAAACTTGGGAGGAATGCATCTGGGCCCCCGTCTTCCTATCCTTCCATCAGATTTCAGGAGCCTAATGCACAGGACCGTCACATGTAATCAACAGGTAAAGACATAAGGACACCTAGAGGAGAAGGAGGAAGAGATATGCCCCAAAATCATCTAGGGTTGAGTTAGAGGAAAATAGGAGGCCAAGAGATTGGCCTTTTCAGTTTGGAGAATTAGACAAAACAGAACCATCAGAGGAAAAGGGAAAGATTTACAGAAGTTGCTAAGAAGTTTTTTGGCAAGAGGCAGAAAGAATGATTTGTCAGTAGGAGACCAAGGAAGTTAACGCACATTCGTTTGATGAAAGCCCGCTTTTCTCGTCGAAGAGTATCCTGCAACGATTTCTAGCTGAGTGAAAATTTGGCGAGAGTAATTGGAGAACGAGAATTTTTGCACCCCCGATACGCACTGTCTCTAGCCTGAATGGCCAGATAACAAGCACGATTGGACCATGGTTTATGAGAGAGAAAGATTTAGTTTGAAGAAGGAATGAACTTGCTAGTTCCATCAACGGTTACAGCTTCCTCCTTATCTTTAAATATTTTATACATCCATGCATTATTCTGAACTAGCCAATTTTTAGAGATCTTGCAAACTTGTAAAACTTCAACGTCCAAATACTGGTCTAGAATAGTTTTAAACATATATGAAGAACAGCGACTTGACCTAAAGAAATCGTACGGACCACATGTCTCCTCTTTTCCATTAATAAATACTTTTCATATTCATTAACATTATTATATTATTATTATTATTATTATTATTATTATTATTATTATTATTATTATTATTATTATATTATTAAATTTATTAATAAATTATTATTAATTATTATTATTATTAATAAAATTATTATTATTATATTATTATTAATTATTATTATTATTATATTATTATTAATTATTATTATTTTAATTATTAAGAGAAACTTAAGGAATCAAAAATTTTGATCGCTTAAATAAATTTCGGAGGGTTTAACTCCTGACACCCCCTGTCTTACAGCCTTGTAATATTAGCTATATAATATATATATATATATATATATATATAATATATATAATACATTATAATATAATATAATAATATATATATATATATATATATATTATACTATATAAGAGAGAGAGAGAGAAGAGAGAGGAGAGAGAGAGAGAGAGAGAAGAGAGAGAGAGGGAGAGAGAATTTTTTAATTATTTTTTTTCAACATATCGTCATCGCATCGTCAAATTTACTATAGATCGTCATCGTCAATCGGTCAAAAATTTCATAATCGTCCCATCCACTAATATATATATATATATAATATATATATATAATATACTATATATATATAATATTATTATATATATATATATATATATATATCTATATATATATATATATATATATATTATATATATATATTAGTGTTGCAACTCCGGCCATGAGTTTGGCCAGAGGCCAGAGACGATAGAAGTTACTCGGCCTAGGTCTTCATTGCCGATAACCGATACCGATACGATACCAAAAATTTTTTGCCGATACCCCGATAACCGATACCGGATAACTTTTATCCTTATATGGCTTAATATATTATATAATATATATATATATATATATATATATTATATATATATATATATATATATATATTATATAATATATATTAGTGATGCAGCGTAACATCCGCATCCGCGGAGCACCCGCACATTATTAAAGATCCGCCTCCGCATCCGCGCGTTTCCCTGCGGATGTTGCGCGATATTTATTGTCGAGATTTGATAAAGCATTTTATAATAAAAATACTTAAAGATGAATCTGAACGGCAAACTTTAAAATGAGAGACATGGGACTGGACTCAACTGTGTCATGAGACTCATGTCTCACATCAATGAAGTTCGATAATAGTTTGAAGTCAAACAGTCACATGAAGATTATTGATGCCAAACAAAATCAGGCCATCTACAGCTTCTGTCTCCGAATGTAACCTTAATCCAACGCTATAGGAAAATTTTTGAACCACATCTCAAAATGAAAATGATGCGGTTTAAAAAAGAATGAAAAATGTATATAAATATATATATATATATAATATATATATATATATATATTATATATATATATATATAGTATATATATATATATATATATATATATATATATATATATATATATATAATATATATATATATATTATATATATATATATATATATATATATATATATATATACTATAATATAAATTATAGGCTATATTATATAATATATATATATATATATATATATATATATATATATATATATATATATATAATTATATATATATATATATATATATATATATATATATATTATATATATATATTAATATATTATAATATATATATATATAATAGGCTATATAATATAATATATATATTTTATATATATATATATATATATATATATATATATATATATATAATATATATATATAATATATATATATATATATATAATAATATATATTATAATATAATATATTATATATATATAAAAGGCCATTTTCGTTTTAATATCTGGGCTTACGAAACGTAAGAAATGCCTGAGTTGCGATCGTTTTTGTCAAACTTACCGAAAAATTGTAAAAGAAATGCTTTCCAAACGTAAGGAATTCCCTCAATTCTGTAAGGTTGCTATTTCCCGTGCATGCCGAATTTAAAGCACGTTTAAAAAGTTATCACTGATTAACCAACAATACACATGAACAATCAAATATTTAAAAAGAAAAGAAAAACAATAAATGTTTATGTAATATAATTCTTTCAAAAGAAATTTCCCATATAATTCCTTGTCTCTTTTTATCCTAATATAAAACCATTCAGTATCTTTTTTCTTTTCTTTTTTTTTTGTTCAGAATTTACGTGAAAAGGATCCTCCCTTTCCAATTGAATTTCTTACTGACCAACTTTCTGTCACACTGCACATCAATAGCTGATACGAACGAATATGAGCTTGCGAGACGACAATCTGCTCATAGAGCGCCAATGCCCTCATGTAAAAATGGCATGTTAGAGAAAAAAAATCACATAGAAAAGAGATATTGAAATTCAGATGATGTCACTTAACTTGCAGCCAATCACGAGCCTCGTTACATAATGACGCTCCGCCCACTGAAAACTGAGATTTGCAATCTTTTATACATCTTTTTACTCTCATATAATTTTAGTTATAATCGCTTATTCTTCCTTATATAGATTTATGTCTAAAAATATTGCCCACATATTTAGACAGGAAAGTAACAATAATAATCTAAAGCATAGATTTTAAAAGCAAACAGTAATAACTTTGATGTATAAGGCTCTCAATAAATACTTATAGCGGAATATTTTTGGCAATTGTAACCGAACAGATGAGGATGCTTAACATTCATTGGTAGCGACCGATAGCTGAAATTTTGCTAACTTTTTCTTTATTTCAGTAAAAAATGCTTTTTTGTATTATTAGATACACATAAACTTGCATATTTAATGTTTTCTCAGATTTCGTAGAAAGCCATCGGAAAACCCAAGCCCACGCATTCCTCGGGATTCAGTTCTTTGGATCGTCGAAGAATCGCGAGTCAATGGGCTTTCGCAAAAATAGGTTTTTTTGCTGTCAAGTTTCTTTCAGTTCTACGGGCCCAAAAGCCAAGAAGTTCTCTTTAACTATCACGGTTCCGCTTTTTACTAAAGAGAAAGATGCAAACCACCCTATGGATATATTATTGTCTCCGTTTTCAGAATATAAATCAAGAACCGGTTTCATGCCGTCTAGTTTTCATATGCTATCATTGTAGACAGACCCCTTGCTCACGTCTTGCGCGGTAACCTTATTAACAGATGCTTTCTCTTATTATAACCTTATTGAATACCAACATATAAACCGAGAAAATCGATCTCATTACTGAGATCTGATCTGATTGGAATTAGCATTCTGTCTCTTCTCCCTCTTTCTATAAGGGTTTATTTATGTTTTTACAAATGACTGATACTCGGCAATCATATTCATAAGCATGCAGAAATCATTATTTCCAACACTCTCCTCATTTTACATGATGCTTATTCGTAAAAGAATTCCTGACCCAGAGGTTAAATTATATCTCGGCTCGAGACGCGAAGGGCGAGAAAATGTCACACATGAATTATGTGTGAATATTAAAATCCTTCTCTATTTTCTTCTATGATTTTCTTACAATGGCTGGTTAAATTTGGTATTCTATGTACACAAGGACACGCGATCCTTGTAGGAACAATCATTGAGCAGCTTGCAACGAGCCGAATATGGTTAATTTGTGCGCTCCACTAATCTGTGTTTGCAATTCGTCACTTACAAACCGCAAGAACATCTAGAGAAATTATTTTAGTTGAAAAGTCTATTATTTAAGAGAATCTCGTGAGGTATCTCGCCCTCTATAACTTGTTGAGTCAGGAGTTGGTGGGAGAAAGTCAAATAAGCATCAAAAACTTGCAAAAATTGCTAGTCCTTTATTGGCAGACAACTGGAGTTATGTCCAGAACCAACGGTCGATATCATTTGTTCCTGCCCAACCACATTCTAATTGAATATTTCCTCTAGGTGGGGTGTAATAGACATTCGGGTTTGTCCGAAAAAATTACTAGAGGTCTTAAACCTTAGAAGCGATCCTCCAACTATCTCTTTCAGTAACCAAGTATTCTTTTTCTCCAGTTACCAGTCGAAATCATAGATGAAATGTCCAAAAGCGTTATCTAACCAAAATGGTTCCAATTTATTCGTGACTTGTCTATTTACCGAACGTGGAGGGTAAGAAGGCTAAGCTCCGAAATCTGGACCCAATGATCTTGACTGATCTCAAGATGGCTGTGGCTCTGTTTTTCGCGGTTCTTTTTCGATAAAACACAACAATCATCAATGCCGAATATTTGCGAAGCTAGGAAGGATTGCTACGGGACTCTTAAATGTAAAAGTACTCCTTAGTGGACTTATTTGGGTAATCCTAATTTCTTAGGCGGGCGTTTTCCCGGCTACATTCAAGTAATTAAGCATAAATCCAAAGATATTGTTTATATCTCTAGAATTCGTTTTTAATTTCCGTGGAGATACACTGTTCAAAACTTACTAAAAAATAAGGAGAGCGCAAATAGACAGCAGTATACGAAATCATGAGTCTAGATGATTATAATGTCTATCCACATATATTCCGGCGTACTCTTATTGTATAATATATATAATAGTCGTTAGATATTTTCCAGTGAGTCCTTTTTACAGTAAAACGATACTAGACCTATGATATTAGATATCGGTCGCTAAAAACAAAATAGTTAATATTGCTGGAAAATAATAATGCATCAAAGAAACTATTGAAGTTAACAATACATGAATATATAGTATGATTTCTGAGTGAAGAAAAAGGATTTAGTATATATTATGAAACAATAACGAAAGTTAGATAAATAGAAAAAGATTAAGAAGAACGAATCAACAAGTAAATAAACCAAGGCTGAGAATCAAGGCAAAAGGAGTAATTAGTTAAGATTTTGATTCACTTAGAGATTTTAGAGATCAAATTAAGTGATCATGCAAACGTCCAGAAAAAAAAATACTATCCACATATAAAATATTAATTTTTATGATTTGTTCAAGAGGACAGTGTTCCTTCACCTAGTATGTTCTGGGCGAAATTAGTAATCTTCCATTATTAGAACATGAGTTCCTCCGACTCGGTTATATATAAATATTATATATTACAAATATATATAATAAGATATATTTATTATTACAAAATATTACTTGACATATATATATATATATTAATAGTAGCTTAGTATAAGGCTATAATTCGATCCCTCGTCTTGATAATATAGTATACGTTAAGCCGATAATACATATACTGTAAATGGTAAATATAAATTTTTATATGAAAAAAAATAACAACACTAATAAGTTAAAGGTAATTATAAATATATAAAAATAGCTTTTAAATATATATAACTACTAATATATATTATATCCTAGTAATTCGAGTATAAAATTATAATATATATTATTAACATAAGATGAGAGTAATATACTAGAATATATTGGTATATACATAAGATCAGCTATAGGTCGTTAACTGTACTCACTTATGAAAGTACGACATGGAGGACTAAGTACATTATTATTAAATACAATAAAGTATGAACTACAATATAGTTATATCACCAGAGGATAAATAATGACTGAGTGAAATATAAATAATCATATAATTCTATTACTAAGTATATGATCGATATTTAGTACTAAAATTCTAAAATAATTATAAAATTTTCATTGTTAATATATATATATACTATATTTAATATATAAATATATATATATTATATATTATATATAGTTATAAGTAATTAATTAAGATATCCGAATATACCAACTATCTTTAGTAAAATCATTAATAATAGGTTATTATAGAGTAAGATATATAGAAAAACTATTAACTATAGCGATAAGAATTCCGTTCGACATGTAATACATATATATATATACTATATGAATTAATAATTATTTAATTGAGTAGGAAAATATACTCAGCCACTTGGCACATAAGGCAAACATACTAGGGTTCAGGATATATTTATATTTACAATACATATTATTATAAAGTATGACTATATAATAAGAGTATTACTCAGTAATGTGTCACCAGTATATAACATAGATAGATTCGCTACTTCTAGTATAAATAAAATTATTAAATATTTAAATTAAGTAGAGATTGAGAGCAATATATGTCTATCTAATAAATGTGATTCATGTTAGACCATAGTCAGCTTGTAGTAATGAGGATCCTTATGGGAGCCAGAAGTGCACCACGACGACTTATACTACTTAACAATAAGAACGAGTGGAGAGAGATAGTATAATTGTGATCGGTACCGACGGATAAAAACTCTGGAAGTATCAACGAACACCACCACTGAATAGCAGACGGTAAAGGAAGCTATGATAGGACGGTCACCCTATGCTAGAAATGGAGCTTACACGATAATATCTCTTTATAGGGGTAACTCAAGTAGTACCACTGCATAGGATGAGCATCGATACTAACCAGTTGCCGTAAGTGCGTTATATAAGTATTATAATATCAACTTAAGCGCAGAATACGCATATGGAGAATTTTATATAATGTGACGTAATGTATAGCGTAAACATACATTAATAAAGTCATTACGATTAGTGGCCTATTGGAGACCACTATACCATGAACGAGAATTGACCATAAGACCTAGATATAGTACTATATGATTATCAATCGATGAATGACATTAATTGATATCTATAATATGGGATAAGAATATAAATGTAGAGCGAGTAACTTATGACTATATGCACGGTACAGATGTCAGAATGCATGTTGCCATCACCCAGAGCATACAACGCAAAGGTTGTTTAACACATTTGCATATTTAACTGGAATATAATGCAGGCTATCTTATAATTCTGTCAGTCGCGCGCATATCCATAGAATACGAGCTGTAATGATAACTAATAATATCAACCATACAGACTGAAGTGTGACACCATCGCTGCGAGGCTACCTGATATACGTACCTAAGTTAGTCACTAGGTTCTCACGGATATTATCAACGGTATCGAGTGGTCGGTTGATATTCTAACGGAATGAAGATCCTGACGCATTAAAATGTCAACTAAATCATGCAGTAGAGACTATAGCTAGACGAATTATGATGGTAAGAGCCTAAACTCGGATATGATATATATTTATTTCAGTAAAATATATTAATATATATTTATAATACCTGTTGTTATAGTCACAGGTTATCTCTTACATGAACATATGATAAATGAAAATTTGTATAGTAAGCGTGATAGAATGTGAGACTTTTTACACTAATTCGTAAAGCGATGAACGGAACGTTTATGCGATATACGTCTGATTGACTAGTACAGTTTTAGACAAGTCACATCCGCCGGGATTGCGGTAATTCGGAAAAGCGATTAGATTTTAAGTTTTTTTAGTGAACTAGTTTAGACTCACGCACACTAGGAAACAACTCACGTGAATATCTTGAACTCATGGAGAGTCATAATGAAAGGTAGAACGGCTAACGTGTTTTATTAGGAAAATATATAAATATATATATAATATATAGTATAAATAGTACTCATATATATATATATGGAGTAAGTTAATAATATAATAATATTATATTAGTCATACACTAATTTGAGAAGGATCTAAAATATCAGGAAAATATCAACAATGCGCTGAGAGATAATATCGTTACCCCGAATTATTCCTAAGACTGCAGGACGCTTGACCTAACTCTTTTGCACCCCACAAAACCTCTCTCGCCAACCTCCGCCTTTTGTAAAAAGGTTATATTAAATGCCTTGAAATTAATAATTCTCAAAGTTAATATGGGTTGTCAAGAGACCAAAAGCTTTTTCAGAAGCCCCTTATCAGGGTGAGAGTTTTGCTTTATCCTTCGTCGGGTGCGCTAAATAGAGATCTTGCACCACTGAAAGATCGCCAACACACATAGTCATACACCTTGATTGAAAAGAAACATAATACTAAAAACTAAAAATGTCCCTTACGATTTCTTCAAGATGTGGAGAAACATTTTACGACTACTTCACTATAAATGTAATGACCTAAACCTGATTCAAAGCTTTTTCTTCTTTTGATATTCTTTGATCAAATGATAGAGTGTCTTTTTGACCCTCTGGAACAGGAACTCGTCATGTGCTGCTATATCATTCAAAGTAAATATAGGGCTAATAGGAAAAAGAGGATTCAGCCCACATGAAATTCGTGATAACTAAAAAAAGGATGATGAAAAACTGACGTAGTACCATGTGGTATGTGTTGGATCTGACTCTGCTTATTTAGTCTAACTGAGAGCTACAGTAGATAAGTTGATATTGTGATACTGTTCTACTCCTAAGGCAGCATTTGCGGACTCCATAGGCATTCTAAATTGATTTAATTTAACCCCGTTCTATAGATACGAAATGCATCATATAGTTCATAGGAATAACAATGTTTTCGAACCTCTATCTTGTCATAATATTTAAGAGAATAAATATTTGTACCTAGGCGTCTTGCTAACCACACTCATCTATGCGATAAAATATCTATACGTTATTAATGAGAGTAGAAGTTTGAATAATCTAAATTATTAATACTTAATCTTATACTAGCATAATGTAGCATATACTGTCATAATAACATAATAAATCTTATAAATAATCAAGACCTCAACCTAATGCTATATTAAATAATATAGATAATTATAAATAATATATAATAATATATAAATATATAATAAATGAAATAACTATCATAATAATAATAATATAAATAATAATTATAATAATATAATAATAATAATAATAAATATAAATTAAATTAAAATAAATAAATAATAATTAAAATTAATTATATAATATATAATCATTAACAAGTGCAAATATTATTATTTAACCCAGATAATTAGTATTATTATATTGAATTTATTTAACATATGACATATATGTAGACTATAGTATATATACCCGATATATATATAACAAAGTAGTGAGTAAGCAACATAAATTACTGAATTAGCAAACTAAAGCTGTATCAGTTAGTACGTATACTATACTAATATAATAATTTGAAGCAGATGTAGAAATTAATAGTTAAAAAATAATTTATCCAAATTTTGATTTGAATATATCACTGAATAGATAGTATATATATATCATCTAAAGGTCTTCCTTCGAGAGAAAACGTCTGCGAGTCTGGTACTTGACAGTTGTAGAAGTATATATGAACGAAAAACGAGAGAGTATATGTACGCCAAGAGGAAATAAGTAATATATATCACGATGAGACAATTATTAAATCAGATATTATTTAATAAGAACTATATAAACAAATAAATGTAAGTCCTTAATAAAACTTCATTCCAGAGAAGAGTACTGAAAGGAGAGATGTTCCTAAACGGTCGTCGTAAATAATAAAAGTTAGATTATAGTGCTTTTGTTATGTCCACCATGATTGATACACCATTGCCCGAAGTTTTGTTTATTGTACTAACCAAAGATCAAATTTCGCACAGCCATGCACACAACACTATCCTATCAGGACCCTCACTTATGTTAATTAATCCAATTATTTAACTGCAATAAATAGTTTAGAATATATATGTAGTCTTGAGTGAGTGAAATAATGATAACTTATAATGAATGAGAATTTTTGAGAAGACGCCACCTTCTTCAACTATTTCGGAAACAATATTCTTACTCCAATTAACTCTGCGAA
Organism: Trachelipus rathkii; assembly: GCA_015478945.1. Lineage (NCBI taxonomy): Eukaryota > Metazoa > Arthropoda > Malacostraca > Isopoda > Trachelipodidae > Trachelipus > Trachelipus rathkii. The sequence continues at coordinate 33,471 of JABUQX010042011.1, forward strand.
CGATCGTGTATTGATTGGGATTAGAAAAAGTTGTTCGCTTTTCTATGGAGTGTGAACCACATATCTGCCGAAAACGTCCTCACTTCAAAGTAAGATTTTTTAAAGTAAAAGACTATCCTGAATCACATGCCTTAGTTTGAAGTGTTTGAAGAAAAAGACCGTGAGAGAGGATTGCAATTAAATAAGATCGAGGGTAAACTAAATTATGTTCTAATCTATAACATCTTGTTAAGCTCTGGAGTATAGCATACTACTTTTCTTATTAAATTGATAGCCGTGTAAATCTTTTCTTTCGTGTTGGACATATTGAATGGCTTTGTAACTTCCTTCGAACTCCACTTAATGATAAGTTATATTAAGGATATAAGTTTATTATATTAAAATATTTGAGAACCTTCTGTAATCTTTAAACAATTTTTACTGTATATTGTACAACATATAAAATACAATATATATATTTAACAATTTAAATAATTATAGTACAATACATATAAATCTTCAAAATCAAACTAACTAAATCACATGATTAAGTAATATAGAAAAGAACCTTTTTCTGACAATATAATTCTGACCCCTTTTAATAGGTTTTATTTTCTAGTATATTTTGACATTTTTTCCAGGGCTGATATGAGTGCGTCTCTTATAATAATTATATATATAATATGAAATGATATAATAATATTGAAATGAATGAATGGTTTGTTAATGAAATATATATTTATATATTATAATTGTTAGTAATGATAATGATAATATAGTATTAAATATTATCTTAAATATTAGTATTAATTTACTATAATTTATTTTAACCACATACCGTAGGCTAGCGGGCGCAAGTATATATAAGTATACTTGATAATAAGTATAGTATAATAATAGTAGATCGCAGGTACGCCAATAGGAACTAATCATAACTAAAGAATACACTCGACCCTAACTTATATAAACTAGTATAGTAAATAAATATAATTCACAATAACAAAACTATAAATAATATCATATATATATAATATATCTTTGTATATATTTTTTTACGTAGACGCGGTTATATAGCCCCTTGTCTTTGAGAGGAACTTCCTCACACTTACTCATCTATACTTTATCAGATGTATTTATATAATTTTAATTTCTAAGATACCTAACATAGGTGATTTATATTGAAGTTTTAGTACTAACCTAAATTATATTATGTTATATATTATGTATGACACTTCTAGTTAGGTGATTGATATTATATACATACAATATATATATATGATTATGGATTAAATTAGTAGGTATTTATATTCAACCACTCAACTTTAAAAATATTAGCTATCAACATCTATATAGCGTAACATCAGTTTGTCAGCTACCATTAATAAATTAACGCTGTCTTACTAACGCTCACTAATGATTAACCCTAACTGCCAATATATTAGGACTAGTAGATGTATTATTGTAGTATGTGACGCTGTTTTATAAATTTGAAAGTAATATGCTATACATACTACTATATATATTATATATCACACCTTTAATATAAGCGAGTTATAACTCACAATCGTTTTTGATATAAATTCATAACTAATACTATTCACGTAAAACATTAAAAAGATTAATAGTTTACATAACCTATAAATATAGGTATTATAATGAGCTGAAAATCAGTGGTTTACAAATTTATGCTAGCATAAATTGAGCATAATGATATATCAATATATTATAGCATGTTTATATGTGAAGCATGTTCTCCTTCCCACAAAGGGTCATCCGGTTCCACATCAGTTCTAGTTTTTCACTGAGTTATGAGTGAAGCACTTCCATGTATATTATTTCCAAATATTGAAATTTGGAGTCATGAGAGGTACTGAGATTACCAGAGAACAGACTCACACATAGTCAGAGGTCCCTGTATGTTTTAATTGAATTTTTGAAGGAATGCATTCGGATAAATTAAAGAAATCATATTCAAATAATTTAATTTATAGATACACACTATATATCTAGTTTTATGTAGTATGGCAAGATTCTTCGGATAACGTAAAGCATATCTTATCTATCCCATGCAGAACCCATCTCATGTGTCGTACAAGATGGGCAATCTTTTATAACAATTTATATAAATTAGTTGTTAATTCTGTTTATCTATCTGAAATTTCATTCTGATAAATAAAAGAATTTTTACTATACGCATTACCCTGAGAGATAGCAAAAGATTCTGGGAAATGTGGATAAAAAATGATTGTAAGCTAAATCCTAAATTAAAATGTTTATGTGATGTTTCTTAGTTACTATTGTATGATTGAGAATGGTAACAATTCTGATAAATGAGGTTATAAAATGAAAAGTTTTTAAATTATCAATTATATATTAATAACAAGTATATATATAAATTTAAATATGTATTGTGTGTTAGTGTGTGTGTGTATTCATTTATTTCTTCTTTACTAGATACAGAGAGGGAGATGAACAATTCTTTATATATCCAAAGAATGAGTAGGTGAGAACAAAGAGATCACACTCTCCAGTTATAGCTTCACATGGTCGAGCTGAAATATACGTCTCCGCATCTTTGATAGAGAGAGCCACTATTGTAGTCGTTAATTGATTTGTCATTAATTTTTGAAAGGGATAATGAAAAAGCTGAAAGAATTATGAGAGAATTAGTTGTGAAGAGAAGAGAAGAAGAGAGAGAGAGAGAGAGAGAGAGAGAAGAGAGAAAATAGAGAGAGAGAGGAAGACCAAGGACTCATGATGATTTTTATGAGAATGAGTTTGAACACTTTCAAAATGCCTCATAATAATCCCGCGAGAGAGCTAGTATAGTCCAATATTATTAATCGGTTGAGGAGAACCTCCTGAAGTCCGCCACATTTATAAATGGCCATAATCTATAAGATGAAAAATTGGTCGAGGAATACACAAAATTTGTAATGACTCTACGTAATGATGAGCCAGATATGGCTGTCTTTTTACCAACTTAAGTAACTATAACAAAGAAGTAAGTGAGAATTATAAAAAAGATTATATTAAATGAAGGAGTAAGATCAGAGTCATGTTGAGCTCAATGTATGTATTTTCTAGATATCAATACTATAGCTTTTCATTATCCGGGGAGTTGAAATGTTGAAATTCTGCGGTGCGTTAAAAGAGAAAAGAGTGTAATCGATAGATGTGGAATGCCATAGGGGACCCAAAAATCATACTATGGTATCATAAACTCTTTTAAATGAATCCAGCCAAATTCTGGGACTTTGTCAGAAAAAAGGTGTGAAAATATCTTAAAAATAGCTATTGGGAGAAGTTGCGATTTTGAAAAATTCAAACGTAATTATTTGCATTAATTATTTTTAACCAATATTACTTTACATGCTTTGGCAAGATGGGAAATCTTTATTTTGCTTATTTATTATTCGTAAAATACAATTGGATACAACTGTAATGGGTCGAGTTTTTATGACTTACGCTAAGGTAACTAATGTAACTTAAATGCAAACACTTCTGGAATAATTGTATATAAATATGCGTCGAAAGAAGTCGTAAAAGAAGCAAATTTTATTCTATACAAGAAATTTCTGAATATCATTCTTTTAAACAATTGACATTATGGTTACGATAGTGTGATCGTTAGCATTTTACTTTCTAATCCTGAAATCAAAGTTCCACTCCTTTGAGATTCTCATTGCTTGGGCAGATAATTGTTTTTGATTTACTGAAAACATCCATAGCCAAATGGTCCCTTTTCTCCCAGTGAATATCAGGAAATTTTAATTTGGAGAAATTCATAAATATTCGGAATGAGATACCCACTTTTACTATACAACAATCTGCCGGATTTTTGTGAGGTCTCCTACATACTAGAGGAAATATTAAAATTTATATACTTACGAGTGATTGAACTAAATTCATTTAATAGTGTTCCTTTTGGAGATTTTTTATTTTTAATATTTCGCTCATAGGTTCCTATTGTCTTATCTAACAAATGGTTTTATGCATTATATTGCTAAAAATTTTAAGGAGATAGAAGCCTATAGCGCAAATATAATTATTGATGGTTTGTGAGCATCTAGAAAAACGAGCGCACAAATATGTTTATTTTTTTCTTTAAAGTTGAGTTGCACATCTGAGAAAAGGACAAGAACAAGTAATTGCAGGCAAGACTATTTAAAAGAAAGAAAGGGTGAAATGGCCAATGGAAAAGACTTTAATTATAGTTACAGATATGCTAGCTCATAGAGTAGGTGATAAGAGCGATAGAGACTATAATTTTTAAAAGGAGCACTTTTGCTTGTACGATAGCAATAAAGATACATAAAGAGTTTATAGACATAACAAGAAAACTAGGCAATATATCATTACATCAACAAAGTAAACACGTAGTATATAGAAGACAGATTAATGCTGAAGCATCAGCAAATTATTTATGAGAAAGATAGTCTACTTGAGTTATCTAAAAATCGAAAACAAAGCAATGAAGTCGATGTATGAGGATGAAAGAGTGTTTTTAAATTTTCAAAGACAAGTTTATCGTAGAATACTTATAAAGGGAATTCCTTAAAACGTCATTGATATGACGTTAATAATTTTCCATCGTGAATAGATGAAAAGGAAAGATTAAAGAATAATGAGAAATAGATATAAAAAGAATATCGCTCAAATTATTATAGATTTTCACGAAGACCAAGAAAATCGTGGCGTGGTAGACCGACTTAAAAAAATATCGAAGAAATTTAATCTAAGAAGATTATCAAGAAAAATAATTGTACCAAAAGCAATATATAGCTACTCAATTGGCCTAAAACCTACAATTTAAAGAAAATATTGTGAAGATAAATGATCGAACATATAAACCAAATAAAATCACCCACAAAAAAAGACATTCAATTAAGGGACCTCCATTTGAAGCGAGATGAGTCTGGCACACCGGGCACAAGCGATTTGGCTCATCAGAAGCCAATTACCCAATTAATACGTTACAGGCAAAAATAATTGGGCTATATCGAAGGAGTATCAAAATACCTTGGAAAGTAATTTGTTGAACAGGATAACTTACATCAACGTTTAGTTTGTGCGAGAGCTCATGAAGACCTATCTTTAGGTCTATGTCTTAAGCGATTAGCAAATTCTGATAACATGAAATAGATGCCCCATTGTAGCTTCGCGACATGGTGAGCGCATAAGTTATTATATCAACACCTAAGATATACGTCCCAAAATTCTCGTAGAACGACGATATTCAGGCGAATAACGCGACTGACATAAATTAAGGCATCTACAGAATCAGATTACGGAGAGTACGTACATAAGTCTTCACTAGCGGGATGAGAAGAGTTTCTAAACATTTTCACTGGAGCCTTTTATATGAAAAGAATCTAGAGGTACGTAAATAAAAACGATGACACCCAGAAATCCATCCTTTGCTCAGAGTGTAAGAGCCAGAAGAGGGTAAAAGAGCTACATGGTATTCATATTACTAGTACATGATCTATAAAAATGAGAATTTGACCAAGGCTGAGATTAGGATATGATAAATCTTTTTTAAAACATACCTAGAATAATAATAATAAGCGAATAAATAGAATGCAAAAGCATGTACACGGCACATCATATCTGGTGATATTTTGATCGAATTGAAAAAGATTTAGCGCCGACGTTTTTCATACATAACGCAAAAAAATATAAATATCCGAGTAGGGAAGTCTTCTGATATTTGACCCGATTAATTCTCATTTTTGCTTATATAGACAAAATTATAATTAGGAGAGACGCAATCGATATTCCACTGTCTGTCTTCTATTTGTAAATCTAGATCTGTAGGAAGGTCATAGAATGTTTTAATAATCTGAGAGCAAACGATAAATATTTGTTCACTTCTAAAATTGACAATATAAATTTAACTCTTCTTAGGGTTTAAATAAAAGTATTATCTTACACAAAAAGATCAATAGCCACGGAAAAGAGCAACTTCAAATACAGATGAGATGTGAATTATAATGAGCGTATACTGCTTTTACTAACAAGTCTAACAATTAAAATTTGAACTAAGAGTTCATGACCTTTAGTAGTTAATGTACATGAGTGTGTAGCTCTTTTAAGTTATTGATCTAATTGGGTCTCTGATGGTCCCCAAGAAGGACACTGAAATTTCCAATTTTTATTCTGGTTTCTCTACTTGGAGAGCTACATTTATTTTTCTGATTATAGCCAATTCTTATTATTAATTGTTGTGTGATTTTGAGAGAGAAATATCGAGACATATATGTGCGAGAGGATATTAAAAGTAATCACCATCTTTTTCTGAGAGAGTTTAGTATACACTCGCTAAAAGCTCATGTTTTACGAAGTGCTTATATGTGAAAGATCGATACTATTAACTGTAGGGTTAAATATAGAAGGTACTATCTATGGATTAAACTTTTGACTCCACCTGGAGTGAGAGTACCAAGGGTAGAGAGTCACTGAGCGTACTAACATAAAAAAACCATAATTTAGAACATAAGAATTCATAGCATCCAAGAAGCTCTATGTCTTCTAGTTAATAGAGAGGCAATTGCTCAAAAAAACAGGGATGTTCCGTTATGGCCCATTTGTATAATTTGAACACAGGTTGCGTATCAGTGTATAACTAGAACCGTTTTTGTTTATCGAATATCAGATTTTTCGAACTTCTAAGAGACTGATTATTCATTAACTTCAGTATTAAGAAATCTAGATTAGAAAACTAACTCACAGAGGCGGCATAAGGAATATTGCATAAAAAAATTAACACTATATAACTAAAATAACTATATAATATTTCACAAACCTAAAATCTAAATATCATACAATTAATAATCAGAGGATTGAAAATAAGAATTATAGGATTAGGATATCTATAATGTCATTGTATCTGAACTGTACAACATACTGAGTTATGTTACTCTATTTGAGTTGTTCGACAGTATATGAGTTAATCGAGAGTATATTGTATTAGAAGTTGAATCGATAATCACATATACCTAGTCATAACACGGGCGACTCCTCCGAGAGATGGCAGTTTCATGATCAAGGAAGAGTCTATATGTTGACTGCTATAACTGTTAGTCAAAACGAAAGAGTTTCTGTATAATCAAGCTTCAACATAAGGAATCAAGACAAAACCAATCGAGTAGCTTGTACCTTCTTATACACAAAAAGTAAATAGTATTAGCACTTGCTCTATAGAATAAAGTAAATAATTGAACCCCAACTAAAATCAGGGGTCGATTAGTTGCAGAAGTTAGAATCTATTTTCGGTACCGATATTATGTCGATAGTATCTCATAATGTAAATACTTACTCATAAATTTCTATCTGAATCACTGAACAGGCGCGTGTATCTCCATAAACCTTTCACTGAGAGAGAGCGAGAGAGCGTACGTCATAGTGATATATAATATATTGAAGTGCTAAAAATATTATCACCTTCCTATATAGGTGTCTATAAGTAGAGCCCTTGTGCTACATCTTATAATTAGTAGTGAAAAGCGCGTAAGACAATGGAGTAGACTAAGAACACGATGTTTTATTTCAATTAGTGCTATACAGATTTCGGTACACTGTTAGAAATCAATTTTGCAGTTTCCAGGCAACAACACCTAGGTTCACTTAAAAATAAAGCTATCTAAAGATATACTCAGTGATTCCATAAATTGTCTTTTACACAAATGTAAAATAGGCATTTTTTTAAATATCATATAATAATTATGAAGTATTTTGAGAAGATCATGTGTTGAAGAGTGATAGTCGGGTTAGCAAATTTTGCTGCAAAGCAGCCTCCCCAATTTTTATAGCAATATTACTGTCTATACGAATGGATATTATCCTCTTATCTTCGTGATGTTTTGATGTTTGCTCGCGAAGCCTAACACGGCTCTTGCCTCTATCCACTATTTATTCTCACAATTAGCTTCTTAGAATAGGATACACTACATAAAGCTCCAAAAGTAATGAAAAAGTATGTACATTACAAAAATAACAAAGGAAGAGATATCTGATAATATTTTGTAGAAGACGAATAACACGTTATAGCCAATTTTATGTGCGCGATACTGAGATATCCATTCTGTAACATAAACGCCCAGACGTACTGTCATCATGTATGACGAACATCGCTCTTATTATGTTGCTAATTATTCCACCACTCTCCATAATTATCTATAGAGAGTCTTTGCGAGCTAAAGAGTGCAGAAATATCTTTTATTAGTACTTATAATCGAACTACAAGTATTAGTAACCTGCGTTTTAGCAAGCATAGCAAGCACATCTTCCTACTAACTTTACTCGAATTGAGTAGCGAATATATACATTTAAGTTTTATCTATTAGAAATTATAAACATTTTTAGCACAATGTAATTTTTAAAGTTAACTAAAGAAGTATTAATACTGAGAGAGCACACCGAGACAAGCTTTCCATAGCTATGTTTTTGGACCCTAGATATAAAATCCTATTCTTTCGAATATATCAAATTAAATGATCCTTCAAAAATAGTAATTTATATTGAGATGTAATGGTACATGCGAACTCATTTAATTAACAGAGTTCTTCGATAAACACGAACAAGAAAAATCTACTAATTTACAGAACCATGATTTTCTTTCGCATCAAAGGTGACAACAGGAAAAGATACTAGAAGAATGAAATTTAATACGTGATGCAATAAAAACAATATATGATGAAAAACGTAATAGTCATAAAGAAGAAAATGCAAAGAAAATTCTATTTTTAAAAGATAGCTTTCCTTAACAGTAGTTTAAAATTAAAAGTTTGCCCTTTTCAACTAAAAAAATTTAATCTTTTATTTATTGTTTAAATTAATACTAATTTATACTTCATTTTTCTTCGTAAGAAATGTTTTATAAAATTGCTTCTAATCAAACACCTAACCTTTTTTATCTAATTTAAATAGCATATTAGGCATTAATAATTTTCATTGTATTACTTAAATGCTGAATGACTTGAAAAGCATAATCTTGCAAATAAGATTTAAGATATGACAATTTAGCCTTATCAGTCAGAGAAGACTAAGACTGTCATCCTATTAAAAGTTATCGATAACTAGTTGAAAAGAAAATGTAATTAAAATTTTGCCCCTTAATATATATCTATTACTTCAATTAGGGTGAAAAATCATATAATGCATATTTCAATTAGCAGGAATGGTATAGGTTCTAATGTATTTAAATTAAAAAATTCAAATATGTACATTTGAAGCATTATTATTATTTGAATTAGTTGTTCATTATATTTTTGTCAAATTTATTATCTACTCTATATATCTGATTTTTAATTTAATATCATTTTTGATAACATCAAATTTGAGCCCCTTCATACTAACTCTTCCTAATATTGATTCAATTCATCTCAATACAAATAAATATATTCTTGTAATTTTATATTTATATAAACTTGCCATTTAATAGATCATTATTATCAGTGACATATATATTTAAATAAGCACTGAATTTTCTTAACTATAAAAGACTTATTAATCTTTTGTGTTTTCATCCAATTTAATTTTTCTACGTGTCATCATCCATATATTTAAACTTATTAAATTTAAGTTTTAAATGAGCGTCACCTATGAATATGGAATAAAACTTACTCAGCGTGTATTGAAGATAAATCTCTCGTTTCTCTTAATTTACACTTTTCAATAGTTTTCCATAGTAATAGCAATTATATATTTTTTTCTGCGGAAAGATTTATCGCTATGAGGTTTAACTCGACTGCTGAAATTCTACATAGAAGCCTATTCTTAGAAATTTATTCAGCCATTAATTTATATTATTATTTTAGTAAATGATTCTTATAGACTAACAAAATAATTAAAATATTAAATATTTATAATAACTTGAACAATTTCATCTTTAAGAATTTCCTATTGTGATAACTATAACATCAAACAATATAGACGTGACGTAGACACTCAATCGAAGAGAGAGAACTAAAAGCCTTGAAAATATTAATAGTACAACTTTTCTATTAATTTTATATTATTTTGATATGTAATAATGAATTTTCATTATACTAAGGTCCCCGATTATAAAGTACTACTGATCCCTAGTTTATAAGTTTATTGAAGCAGCGAAGTATCAGTAGAAGAGGAGAGTAAAAAAGAGAAGAAAATTATATTATATACATATATATATAATATCATATAAATATTAATAGATTATAGTTATTTAAAAAATCATAGAGACGTATGATTAGCATAACTAGTTGAGTCTAGTGAGTGATAATAAGATAAGTTAGTCTATGTTTGCCCATAAGATTAATATATTACCATTGCCTACAGAGATATCAAACGCCTGCAACTATATTACAGGCATATTGTTAATTAATTAGTATTTATTGATTATCAGTACTATAAGAGCAAATAATTAATATATATAATAATGAAACTTTATTAAATTGTGAATAGTAATCTATTTGAGTAACAGTAAATACAATATTACTTACCTATATTATCTATTCTGACATCGATAAATCTGTATTGATTTGAAAATTTTAGAAAAGTTGTTGCTTTTCTATGGAGGGAAAATTCGTCATCTTTCCTACTCTCTCACTGATTCCCTTCAGTCATTTTTTTTGTTAATTGTTAAACTATGATTTTCCTTACTTCACTTTGCCTTCAAGTTTGAAAGTATGATATTTTGAAAGAAAAATACGAGTAGTTGCAGTAAAAATAAGTAACCGGTAATATTTTTCTTAATGTCACTGTTTGTCTTTAGGTTCTCTAACTATTATAACTTTTTTAAAGATTATCCGCCATTTCCTATCTCTTCGGTTTACTTTACTATAGGTAAACATGAGTACGAGTATAGCACAAATCTAGGTCAACTAATTGAAATAAAGCGAATAGTTTATATTAATTAAATTGGAACATACGTTAATTTTAACGAAAACAATTGTTCTTTGTGCACAACATAATAATTTATTAAATTTAAATAGCAACAAGTACTTACATAAACAATACATACAGTAGTATAAATATAAAGTAAACCATTTTCTAAGTAAAACAATAGATACTGCCATTCGAAGTAAACGCACTTTTTTAGGTGGTTTTGACTTTTCAGAGGAACTGATATTGCGTCGGAGTAACATCGTTTATATTAATAAATGAATATGAATTTAATGAATGAATGAAGAGATGAAATATTTATATTATTATAGATGATATATGATAAGTGTATCTTAAATTCTAAATTCTAATTTTTATCCCCATATACTATATATATATAATATATATAACATATTATATATAATATTTATTATTATATCTATATATAATATATTATACGTATATATACATATATACTCATATATTTATAAAAAATAGTAATAAAATTATATATATAATATATTATATATTATATATATTGATATATATGTATATAATTAATACTTAAATTTATTAATAACAACTTTAATATCATATAACTAATTATATTATATGAAAGGTAGGTAGTGCGCACTACTGTTTTCTTTCTCATTAAATTCATCTATAGATAATAACTATAATCTCTACTATCACGCTTAAAAAATAATTAGCGGAATGCAGTGTATAACGGAGATTATAGCGGAGTAGGAATAGTGAAAAATGATGATCACGGATTATAATCCACATATTGCGCGAAGCGGTGAGGGAATGCGTTAATCCGCTAAGCTCATCTTAAATATATATATATATAGTAATTATAAATATAATTATATATATTATTAACTATATATATATACTATATTATTATACATTATATTATACTTTTAATATATATTTAATTTATAATTAAATAATAATTAATAAATTTATAAATATATATATATATATATATATTAATGGTTCTATATAATATACTTACTTGATAATTTCTGTCACTATGTTAAATAGGTACTAATAATTTTACCTTAAACATTCAAAGATTTAAGAAAAATAAAAGTATATGCAGAACTATGTTGAAAAACCAACTAATTTTGTGTTGTAATGAAAATAGTTTTTTTTAAAATGAAGCTAACCTCAGATGGACAAGTAAGATCATGTGTTTACAAAATTCCCACTTTTTAGGAGTAAATAAACAAATTTATTAATGAATATTAAAGTAAAACTACGTGTACCAAAGAATTCTCCAATAATCCATGTATAATCTGATAGAAAATTTGAAGTACGTATAACTTTACTACTTGAGATGCTGGGTTTGAATTATGAGTATGATATACTCTGCGGAGGGATAATATATCATGGCCTACATTTTTGAAACCTTTAAATACATGAGTAAAATATAGAATCTGTAGAAGGTGTTGGTGAGTCGGTTTTTAGTGGTTTTGATGCATGTGTGTTGTTTTGGTTATATATACCGACGAACACAAAATCTGGAATTTAATTAATCATTATTAACATATACCAACATTGATATATCAGATTTTTTTGATTATATATTAGTTAGTATAATATATATTCTAAAAAGCATAGATATAAATAACCATATGATTTTTATATCTACATAATTAAAAGAGCATTAAATAAAATTGAAGTGTAGAAATATACACTAGTATCTATGAGGCAAGAGAATATGTGAGAAAAATGACGATTGACAACTTAGCCTTTCACGCCAATATACCGTTTATATAAATATATATATTAATATAATATATATATAATTATATATTAATATATATATATAGTATTTTATATATATAATATATATTAAATAACTATCAATATATAGTTATAATATAATTTTAATATATTAATATAGTATTATATTATATATTATATATATTAAATATATATATATTAATATATATATATTAATATATAATATATATATAGTATATATATATAGTATATAATATATTATATAATAATATATAATTATATATATATATATATATATAGTAATATATATAAATATTTAATATATATAATATGATATTAATATATATAATACAGATGGCGTAACTAATGAGTCATGAAGGGCCCCCCGAGCCAAAGTGGAAATGGTGAAATAATACCTCGGGACCATATATATCTATATATATTTATATATATATGACCAGTTATATAAGCCCAGAAATATTTATTATTACTGAGAGAAAGGCTGGGTTTAGAACTATGAATAATAGAATTTTAGATAATTGATTTTTAGGAGTAGAGGCGGTGTGTATGTAGTGTATAAGTAAATCATTAGAATTTATATAATAATATCTAAGTATGTGATATTAATCGTAGTAATATATATTGTATATATTATATTAAACAGTTTCTATATTTATTATCTCAATAGCCTTCATCAAGATTATTTATTAATCGAACACGATAGAGTCATTAATATATAAATATTAATAATATTATAATTATATATTAAATATATTAATAATATTTATATTATATATAATATATATTATATTATATACTAATATATATATATATAATATATTTAATATATATAATTTGTGTATATATATATATAATATTACATATTTAATACTTATAAAAGCTTTATCGATTAAGATATAACCAATAATATATGACATAAATTGAAATATATTTTATTTACCTTTAAAGCTTATTTCTCATATCGATAATCTTGAAACTTTCCTCCAATACTCTAATACTTGTAACACGTTTTTATATTTGTTGCTGCAGTATTAACCTATACCCATATCAATAGCTCTCACTATACTACAATAGAAGGCTTAGCACACATCCTTTATTATATATAATAATATATATATTATATATATATATATATATTAATATATATATATACTATATAATTAATATATTATATATATATATATATATTATATATATATATATATATATATATAATATTTTAATATATATATGGCTTAAATAGTGCTAATTTGTTGTTGATGTTGTTTAACTTACCTTTATTTAAAATCAACGAAAAAGGATTTTACTAATAAAAAAGTAATGATATTTGGAAAGAGTATGTAAAAATTATAAACCGAATCTTTATTAAAACTAGAATTATAAAACATGTATTAAAATTTCACTTTTTTGTCTCAAAATATATTTTAAAACAAAATTCTCAAAAACATTATTTTTACGCATTTTTTCTTACTAATTATTTATAATTAATACTAATATGGAACATTTAAATAACTAATTTTCCACGCCCCCTCCCCTCACTCTCAAAATGCAAAATAAGTTTCAACTATTTGTTAATTTATGATATATATATATATATATATATATAATATATATATATTAGTAATATATATAATAATATTATATATTACTATATATATTATATATATATTCAATAATATATATTAATTATATATATATTATATATAATATATTATTATAATGATGATATATATATATATATAATATATATATATATATATAATATAATATATAATATATATTATAATATTATATATATATACTAATATATATACCTATATTTATATATAAAATATGTATTAATATTATATATATATATATTTATTAATTTAATTATATAATTATAATTATATATATAAGTAAATTATAAGAATAAGATGTTTAACATATAATATCACAAATTCGTATGTGAATACTGTTCTCTATGGTACCTTTGGTCAATATAATTCGATAAGGATGAAATTAGTAAATCTTATTATTAAGTATACCAAACGTTTATTTGGGCTCATTGCTCATAATGAATTATATTACCCTCCAACTATTCTTATTCAAATCAAAGAGTATCAGAAATCATGTTATCCATATTTTAATGCTAATATAAGAATGCACTTAGTTACGTGTTTGTGTCATATTGTTTCTTAAAAAAGTTTTTATTAACTTTGAGAACTTTATGAAAACTGACACCTCAACCTTTCAGTTGTTTTCAGTGATGTTTAATATATTAGTAGGGTTCTATCTCCAACTCGTCTTCAGGTGTTTAAGTTGATCTCTTTAAGACTTATTTTCTTTATCCCGAAGTCCTCTCATCGCAACACTTTCCTTTCATTTTTAATAACCAGATGAACCTGGCCAACAATAGCAGGTGTTGTGTCCTTAAACAACAGACGCTGATCAATCTTCTTTATACAGTTGGACTAAAGGGAATTGTGGTTGTTATAAATTCCTCAAAAATTCAATTTTATAATTATTTTCCGCAAAAATTTGTCCGAAATAATATAGTTTAATTTTCAAGGGGATCCTTTTAAACATCTCACTACGCACCACACCAATCGTAATTTTTTTTCGCACATCATCGCACCTTTATGTTTAAATGCGCACCACGATTATCACCTAATCGCACCCGGTGCATCGGTCAACTCTAATACGAAATACTCCTCCTCCGATGTTCTAACGATAAGAAAATTTTAAATACAGAGGTATTAGAAACCAATAAAATATTCATTCATACCCTATTTTTAAGTTTTTAACCTTAAGCCAAAGCCCAACCTTCGCTCAACAGATACTTGAATATTCAAACTCCACTCAACAGAAAATTGAATACTCAACCTTCACTCAGCAGATACTTGAATACTCAACCTTCACTCAACAGATACTTGAATATTCAACCTTCACTCAACAGATACTTAAGTTCTCAACCTTCACTCAACAGATACCTGAATATTCAACCTTCACTCAACAGATACTTGAATACTTTTTCATATCCAAGTTTGTAAAACTCATAACTAAGTACTTTTTAACCGTTTTTCCTACCAATATTCGACACTTATTCGAGATATATCTGATTCAGATTCATTCTGAAATAAAAAATAATTAAAATAAACAACGCAAACAATATAAAATCTTTTTAAAAAAAATAGAGAAATTTTCAAGTATTTCGAAAACTTAAAACACTAAAGAGTCAATTGCAAAACAAGAATAAGAAGATTGTTACGATCTAGATGAAGAATCATTGCTTGAAGCTATTAGATAGCTTGAAATAATGGATTCAAGGATATTAAACCTTCTTCAAAAATCTCAGACCTTTTGAAAATTTGTAATCATAAGCAAATTTGAATGATATTTAAGTATTATTAATGTACTTATTCAAAACTCTATCTCCTTCACTACTTCCTTAATAAAATTAACCGTATCTATAACATTGAAAGTCACCATAAATATTAGAGAATAGAGTGCCAGAGTGCAAAGGCGTGAAATAACTACATAATTCGTTAAAGTATATAGGACTCGCTTTAGCACTTGAAAGAACTTCTATGGTAACAATGCAAACAGCGATAGAATGTTGTCAGGAGCGACTCTCTGAGAAAGTTAGCAACCAGAAACTGACATGAGCGAACGTGTGTTAAGAAGTGAAGTAATTGTATAGAATATACGAATAACATAAATAGATGAGAAGCCTCAACCATAGTTAAAATAGGATCAGACAACCGATAGCGATATGCAATTGTGATTGTTACTTGTCATGATTCACAACGCAGCTAAGAGCAGAAGAACGTCCTGCTCGTCACTCTATCGATGGCGTTATCCCATTCACTCACAATTCTTATTAAATATCAAGTGCGTGTGTCTCAGCCTATAAGGTAGTAAATAATTCCATTAAATATTTTACGAATTTGTAAAATAAACAGATCCTAAATTGGGTTATAGGATGTCACTTGTGAAAATGCTAATCTATTCACTTTTAATGATCAAGTCCACTACCACTAAAAAATAACCAATGAATCTCATATCTGGAGAACCATCGCCCTCGAAAAGAGCACTCAATGGTATCCTAATTCCACTAGACTAACTCACGGAAGTCACAGGCTCACCCAACTATATACAGATGATGACTATAAATATACAAAAATCATAGAACTAAAACTGAGTAATGGAGAAAAATATCATCATATAAAAATATGACTACAATATAAAAGATGATGAGGAATCCACACACATCCTCTTTAGCGAATTTATTACTACACTATATCTCCAATCAATTGTATTGATATAATCTTGACTCTATCAGAGCTGTGTAATATTATCCATATTATAATCAGCTTAGACTACCTTGAAAATAATTATATATTATATATATAAATATATTATATATATATATATATAATATAATATATATATATTAATATATATATTAATATATATATATAATATATATTATATATTTAATATATAATTATATATATATAATATAATATATATATATATATATAATATATTATATATATTTTAATATATATATATATATATATATATATATATATATATATATATATATATAATATATATATTAATTTTAAATATATATTATTATATATATATATATATAATATAAATATTCTTAATAAAATAGAAAGATAAGATTAATATTAATTAATATATGTGAACATATATTAAAAGAGTTGATCATCCAATAGTCACACAAAGATTCAATAAACAAATGTAAATATTTCAATACTAATTTACAATTTTTTAAAAATTTGATAATTAGTGTCTGTTTAAATCCTACCAAACCGTAGCAACTACATCTTGAATTTCGGGGGACATTCTCACTACACACTTTTATTCCACCGTGCATTGCGATCCTTAACTCATCATAATGTCAAAATCCGCTGGCTACAATCACTTGTATATATCAAAAATAAGTGATTTTAATCTAAAACTTATATTTATAATTATAATATAATTTCATCCATATTTCTTTTTATCTTTTTTTTAAATTACGTGATACCACAATATTCATGACACCGTACATTCCTATCTGGTAGCTTCATTTTCAGGTAACAAAGTAGTACATATTATAGGTCAAATAATTTATTATCAGAACTCCGGTGCATCTTCAGTATACTCAATGAATAGTGCGCGTTGTCGGCCAGGTATAAACTCATATCATACTGAATAGTATCTAGTAAATGGCCGAATATAAAAAAAACCTAATATATCTGATAATGTTAATATTTATAATATTAAATAAAAATCAAATAATCCACTGACATATCTGATTATAATATAAATATAGAGACTCTCGACGAGTAGGATAAAAATACATGCAGAGAGCTAGCAAAAATTAATAATTTTAACAAAATAGAACTACCTGCATGTCACTTATATGTTCTATATAATAAATATGTCTTTGTGTATTAATGTCAATACTGTCCACTGTGCTCCTAAAGTCTTTTCAATGTCTTTGGTATGTCTATGTTAATTGTCATGCCACATCAAGATACCTACTAAATATATATAAATAAAATTTATACACTACAATTATACCATTTAAAAAAAATTTAAACAAATAATATGATTAGTAATAGAAAAGTATAATACTCAAAAAAATAATAATTAAATAAAATAAATAACATATAATAAAATAAGTTAAATAATAATTAATCTAATTTTTGCAGCTGAAACAAAAACAAATTTTTCACAATCAATGAATTATTTACAAACTAATATATATATTATGATGATATTAAAAATATAGAATATATATAATAATATAAATGAATACAGTGGACATTAACCCCACCTAACGTAGCTCACAATGGAGGCTCACTAGCCACACTTTGGATATATTGACTATAAAAGATAAATCGCAACCAAGGGAGGCCCTAGTACATATAAATAGTGGCAAGTGGCTAAAGATATAAGAGGGGATGGTGAATAAGTAGAAGATTCAGAGCAATAAGTAAAACGAAAATAAAATTTAACTATTCGTAGAATAGTCGATCAAACATACAAAGCAAATGAAAGAACATACTACGAAATAGACTCAATAGTAGATAAAGAGTAGAGTGATGAAAGGAGGGGAATGACTAATATAAATATAGAAATCTGGTGATATATAGGTGAGACCGTAAAGTAAGGAAAAGTACTCGACAGCAATAGGGTTCCATGAATTGAGTAACAACATAGAAGAATATTATAACAGATACGGTAGGTAGTGTAGGCTAGTACGCAAACAATAATGATAGGTATAAGATATAAGTATTGTGTGAATATGATAGAGTAGCTCAATACTCAGGAGACTGGGTTATTTGCAGGCTGAAGGACCTCGTTACGCCGCACCTGAACACTTCCTGTGATAGCTCTGACAGAGGCCTACTTCTATCTTACGACCACTCGTTATTAAACTTGGAGCAAGCCACAAATTTTCTTAACAATATTGTTTACCTGCCTACTGATCCCTTTGTGACCTCTACCCTTGCCACCCTTCGTTTCGACCCTCGACTTTCCCAGAAACCTCACGGCTCGCACCAACGGGCCGACGACAAGCCAACGAGGAACGCCGCACATCGTGTACGTGATCTACCCAACCAGTTTTTGACACTCCCGCCCTTTAGGCTGGGTGCACCACAACCATTACCCTATATTATATGAGTGATATTCTGGCCTATAATATTTCCCGGTGCTTCTTGTGCCTCGAACGTAATTGGCCTTGAATGCTCGACCCCTACATGGAAAGGCACACCATACACACAGAGACTAGAAATACATGAGAACCGATTCTAAGGGTACCAATTGACCAAATAACCAATAAAACCGTAAGAAACGAACAAAAAAAGTGAAGCGAAGTAAGTAGGAATATATTAAAGATTGCTCGCTCCAAGATACGGCTAGTCACATTGACATTTAGTGATAATAATCTGTAAGACCTAAAATCATCCTCAAAGGACCGCTACATGTTAGAAATCCCATAGGGCGGGTACCTGTCCCCTGTATTGTACCGTTTACCATAACTTGAACGCAAGTAATGTACACTGATACAACTAATATTGTACGCATTAGTATGTTACCGTATCCTAAATCGTTAATCACACACAATTAACATTCAACACTACACACACAACACTAACACACATGCTAGAGCTACAATATACACACACACGCGCAACCGCTAGGCTACTTATACACACATACACCCACCATAGACACTTATACACATTAATTGGCCTACATCATATACACAAACCCATATGACACTTATACACTTCACCCCATACACTCATTAACACACACACAATATGACATATAATACACTAATTAGACAACTGTATACACACTATGTCACTTTATACACACAATAAACACTTATGGCACTTATACACTACATATCACTATAAGTAGACACTTATACACTACATATAATCTAACATATGACAACTTATTACGTCATCTTACACAATTATAGACACTTACACTCTACCCATAGACATACTTTACACTCACCCATAGTCATACTTACAACATTATACTCATAGACACTTACACTCGCTCATAGACACTATAATATATATACACCCCACACACATACATTATATCCATAACACACAATACACACTACAACATAATAACACACACAAAGACATATATATATATATACACACACTCACCATAGACACTCACACTAGCCCATATACACTTAACTACTAACTATATATACACTTACACACAGATAACACTATACACTTACAGCTACTACACTGTGTGTATATAAATAGGGTGCAAGCGGCAAAAGATGTAATTCCTGGTGAATGATGAATTAAGATACTAGATGATAATTACACCGTGATACATTATACACAAAGTAATCCTACCGACTGATATAATTACCAAATCATATAAACAATACTTCAGTAGGTATTATTTGTTATTATACAGGATGTCACCTAATATAACTCTCAATGTATGTCCCAAAAATAAGTTCGAACATACAGTAGGCAATAATACTATGATAAAAAATATTAATATAAATAATGATATATAATAAAATACACCAAAAGACTATAAGTAAAAAAGGAAATAGTGATCAGCACTCCAAAGTATCAATAAAGTATATCAAATAAAAACATCTAAGCAAGCTCAGTAAAGAAAGATATGAGTACGCTAAAATACAACATTACCAAACAAAACGGTAGAAATCAACACCAGGAAAATGGCTCAACAAATGTAAAAAATAAAAAATATAATAAAATAAAACTATATATCCTGTATTTTATTTCCCTATAATAAATGAATAATATAATAAAAAAACCCACAAATACCTAAAACAAAGTAGAATGTAAATCACACCTCAATAACCTATCAAACACAAAATAAGAGCTATATATCATAGAGTAAAACGACCTAAATATAACAAATACAAACAAACCCCGAAACTGTGAGTAATACACTATATCAATAAAATAATCCCTCTATAAACATATATAATATGCTGTAGTGGGTAGTGCTGTTGTATGTAAGAATCTACCACACTACATTCTACAACTAACACATCCAAGTGCAGGTTGTAGGACAAGCCTATAAAGAGTGTAAGAGCCGTTCACTAATAAAGAATGAGCTGCTTTTTTATTGGTTAGTAAAATATCGATAGGCGTGTATAGGAAATTAATTATGGAAAATGCTAAGAAGATAAACAATAATGACCAGCCCCCCTTGATTAGGGCTCTGCCCGTGAGGTATAAAAGAAGGGAAGTAGAGGTTTGTGTACCATATTGAAGTGTTCTGCAAGGTTAGGTTGTTTCTTCAGATATTTAAGAGTGGTTCTCGCCAAAAGTTTTTTAGTGTTCCCCATAAATTAATAGTTCTTAATTTAAAAATATAAACGAAAGGCCATTTGCTTTCTTGAATATCCAGAAAAAAAACCAGGAAAAATTATAGACAATGGCACCAGTGGATGATATCGTTTTTAACGACGATTTTATTGAAGTTGCTGAAGAAATTTTGGAAAAGGGAAATTATTTTGAGGACATCTTTAGCGAACCTCTAAATGAGCCTCCTTCACTTCCTATAAATGACTTAGACTTGGAAGAAATTCAAGAAAATATCCTGAGTAGGCAAACTGAACTCTCAAATTTTATTCGACCAATCGAAAGTGTTGAGGTAAATGATTTGGATATTAATTCCGAGAGCAAAGTACAAGAATCCGATAAAGATCTTATTGAAAATAATGGTAACGAATTAAAAGAGAGCCTCAAAGAATTTCTAATTTTCTCTCCTCCTCCATCTTCTGAACTGGGCATTGACTCAGAATTTGAAAAAAATCAGGAAGGTTATGAGAAAAATCAGGATGCCACACCAGAATTTCTTTTTTTAATAAATGAAAACATACCAAAAACAAATATTGTGGTTCCTCAAAACGGTACAAATGCTTTGCCCACTATGGCTCAGGGGAAAACACCTACTTTGCTCCAGGAAAACCTAATACCCAGGGCAAGAGAGGAAATGATTGAACTTCCTACAGCAACAGAAACCTTAAATCAGAAAAAAAAAAAAAAAAAAAAAAAAAAAAAAAAAAAAAAAAAACGTAAATGGAAAAAAAAAAAAAAAAAAAAAAATCTCAGAAAACGCAAGGCAAAGAAGAGAAAAAAGCTCCTCTTCGAGACCGAATTCACAAAAGCCTGGATAAAATTTAACCTTGAAAAAGAAGAAGAACAAATAAGAAAGAGGAAAATGTGCATTCACGTTACGTCTTAAATATAAATCAAAGACCGAAGAATTCAACATTCAGCAACAAGAAAACTGTTGAAAATATTAAAATGATGATAAATTATGAACATAGTTATGCTAAGCCCAAGAAATGTGAATCGGCTGAAAATTGTAATACTTGTAATGCCCCATTGTTTAGTAACTTTCATTTACATAAAGGATGAAAATCAAAGTTAATATTCATTACTGAATATATATATATATATATATATATATATATGCACTTATATATACGACAAGGGGGTCAAGGGTTAGCGAAAATAATATGGTAAGGAAGGGAAGGGAATGTAAAGAAGATATATTAAATATTAATATAATATATATTATATAAATAATTATATAATATATAATAATATAATAATATTATATATAGATATATATTATATTATATATATATAACTATATAATATTTATGCATTTGTAAGAACTTGTAAGTTTTTACTATATTAAATATATTATATATATATACATTAATAAAAAACAATCCAAATGAAATGCATATATATAAATATAACTGAAATAAATCTAAAATAATTTATAATAATAGATTAATATATAATATATATATAATTATAAATATATTAATTATATATAATATACATATTAATATATATAATATATATATATATATATATAATATACTTATATATAATATTTATAATGATAATATATATTTAATATATAATTATATATATAATATATATATATATATAATATATAATAGAAAATATATAGATAATATAGTTATAATACTGACGGGCTGGTAGGCGTAGTATAGGCTTTCTAAGCCATCACCAGCCAGTTAACCACCAACCTATGTAATAACATATATATATAATAAACGATACATACGTACGACTGATATATATATAATGATAATAATGTATATATTAGATATATATATATAGTAATATATATAAATATAAAATATGGATATCTATTAAATCTAAAATAAAGGGAATAGATTCGGTATAGATAAAACTAACATAAAAAAATAAAAAAAAAAATATAAAAATAATATATTATATAGATAGATATAAATCGCCTACCTACCCACACTTACCTAACCTAAAACTGAAATAAAGTTATTAACTAAAGGTAAGTAGGGGAAGACAATAAAATATATATATATTATATATATATATATATATATATATTATATAATAACCAACCAAATATGCGTATGGCCCTAATAAATAACTAAGACCTAAAACCTATATAGTATGAGTAGCTCACTCGAACTCACGTAAAACTAGAAAATACAAGAATATTAAAAAAAAGAATAATAAAATAATAGATTATATAAATAAAGATCAAAGAATAAATATTAACAATCACTAAAAGATATATAAAAAAGAATATAATAATATAGATATATAAGTACTTCATATATTGCTATAATTTGCATCGTAGTATAATTTTATGAATATATAAATATTTGTATTTTATTTTTCAATTTCATTTATTTATTAAGTCTGGTGCTTCCTATCACTTCATAGCATTGTTTATTCGTATATTATATCTATATTATATATATTTATTTATTAATATAGATTATTAGTTGCGAGCTTTTGTTTTTTTAATTAATATTCCACGTTAAGAACTTTATCTTTGTCTCACATACACAATAGAATCATTCAAACTGTTTTTCTGAATATTATTTGATTTTTCAATGGCCTATTTTTGTTTCATATATTGAATAAGTCTTATAACAATAGAAAATATATGGGGTATTAACTAATACACACTATATATAATATACCAACACGACAGGTAAAGAAGTAGGCACGTCAAACAACAACTAGTACAAGGAGAAAAAAACAAAGCGCTAGTCAAGCATGAGTAATAAATACCCCTAAAAACCATATCCTCAGTACCATACACTCCGGCGAAATAACTAGAACACACATTAACAAAAAAATCAAGCTCTCACAGTTACAACAAAGCAATATAATATAAATATATATATAAATATTATATAGATATCATAAAATATAGATATAGATATATAATTAAAATTAGAAATAAAATTATAAGGAATAGCGATTTATCTACGAGATAAGACATATAATAATAAGGTGGATAGCTACGATAATATAAATATATATATTTATTTATATAGTAGTAGGCAGAGTGAAAGTGAAAGTGAGAGAGAAAGAATATACCAGATTGGTCCTTATGTGCAATCAGTATTAAAAAACCTCAACTCTAACTAGTAATCATGTTTATAAACTATTTTAAAAATTGCAATAGTGAACCTGTGACCCACTATATTATATAGAAGATAAAGGAATTGCGTCATTACATGATAGTGACGTTAATTTGGACTAGCAATACAGCACAATGATCTAACTAGATAGACAAACTTGAAATAGAATATGATATGATATAAAATAAATATGGAAGAGTCTTTAAATATTGGACCTTATGTAATGATAAGTTAAATTTCCAAAAGAGAACTTACTGAACTTTGCAAATATTTCATCATAATAAAAGGCTAGTGATGGGAACGATACTATTTCCAGCCGATTGCCGATTCCGATGGTAAGATTATCCGATACATGATCAAAAAGTGACCGATATTCCGATTACGATTCGATTCGATTTCATATTATAATAATATATATATATAAATTAAGAATATTAATATATATATAAAGAAATATATAATATATATTATATGATAATATGATATATAGTATATATATATAATATAAAAAAAATAAAATATAAATATTAGTAAATATATATATATATATATAATATATATATATATAGCATATAATATTTATAATATATAATATATAGTGATATAAATATATTATATATATGTTATTAAATTTTCAATAGACTGAACTAATTTTAGTTATTTAAAACCTTATAAAATTAATAATTATATAATGGTGAAATGGTGTTATCTGTGGTATTTTATCTGTCTGAAGGAAATGGAGAGGTTAGTTAATTACCTTTATTTTTTTAACACTGAAAAGTAATGTGATAATAGCAATAGTATATCATAAAATATGACACCACCTAATCAAACCCAATTTTGGCTATATCTGCTTATATGAGAAGTCACCAAAAAAATTCCTTCATATAATAATTTACTAAAGTGTAAGATCATATGAAGACAAATGTATAATAATAATATAAATTTGAGCAGTACAAGAGAACTCCTTGAATGTAGATAGAGGTAAGCAAATCATCTATACACTCCTCCCGTAATAATAGCTGAGTGCCGAAAATCCGCAAATATTTATATTCCTGCTATGATATAAATACTCAATCATATACTCTACTGATAGAGTCCGTTCACACTCTCACGAAAAAGGAGGAGGCGACATAAAATAATTATATAATCCGAACGCAAGGACAAATCAATATCGCTGATAGGTACGCTTTATTCGTTAAAGGTAACCAATATTGTAAGGACTTTCAGAATTTTTAATAAGTTTCATATTATATATATTGGACTGATTTCTACTATTTATTAACCATCTTAATTTATTTCAATGTATATAGTGTCTTTCTCCTTAGGAATGAGTATCTTTGCTGTCTTTTTTACTTTAAATTCCGAAAAAAAAAACAACTTTAAAATGAAGTTAAAAACCAATTATCTTCAGTATCCATCCTTTATTCACCCTATTCATGTGAAAATAATGGGAAGAGAAATCTGAAGATCGGTTAAAGATAAGTGGAAACTGTTTACTTTCCTTATACTCAATAACATATAATCTAATATCGACATCCTCAACGTGCTTAAGAATATCTATCCTACTTATTTATTATGTTATATATATTTCTAATCCTCAATAATTTGTATAGGTTAAATAACATCGTATCCAATCATGCGCATAACAAGCAAGCAAACAATTACTTATTTAAGCCAAATGAGTGAAATCTAATATCTATTTTGTTGAATATCAACTTTCCTGCTATACTGTAGACCCAAGTCCCTCAAATAGTTCTTTTTTGACTCTTTTCAAAAAAATTGTGCTAAAATCACTTTCATATTTGTGGATATATTAATCATTGGCCAATAATTATGTACATAATCAACAAAATTTATAATAGTAATTTGAAATTTAGCTAATATTTCAAAGATACATACCTAGTTGTTTTTATAAAGTACAAGCATGTTATATTGAATGATCACTCAATATGAAATGAGAGCCGTTATCTATTTATTCAAAATTTGTTTAAATAAGATACTGGCTATTACATCTGGGTTTGTACATTCCTGAATAAATATATCATGTGTAGCTGTATGGCTAATATTAATACTTGTGGAAATTACTTCATACTTGGCAATAGCTTGCAGCAGAGTATGAATTAAGATAAATTGACCTTAAATTTGTATTGACATATGTGATAATATTATTTTCACGTATCTTTGTTCAAATATGACGATATATTGAGAACTTGAGAACTAGTGTCAAAGAGTGTAAAAGCAAGATATAATTCATGTGAATTATTTCCTAGCTTATTGGGTAACTTCACTGCATGCCATATATTAGGATTGCGATTATAATCCATCCTTACTATATATTAACATGAATTTTATTTAGCAGGAATATGTATATTGAATTCTTCACATAACATTGAAGACAATCACTTATATAGATGCTGTGTGAGATACGCTGAAAAGGTGAAACTCGGAAGAAGGATAGGCATTATATTCTAAAGCTGTATATCAATTATTAACAAGCCTAAATAAAGGCAATATATATATCAATACATGATCTGTACTTAAGCGAGTCCTCACGGATGAATATATATAATTATTCCAAAACATATTACCATAACTAATGGGACCTAACGAACATTGCCAAATAATATACCCTATCTGCGCATCACCAAGGACTATCTGAAACTAACCTAACATTGATATTCTTAGGCTCTACGTAAGTAATGAGACCACTTACAATAATTCCAGTTTTCTTTAATTATAATAGATAATTAAAGGAAGGAACTGAAATTAATAATACTAAACGGTACAGTACATTCGTAAAATATTGCTATATGAAATAAATATCATAAAAATAGATCGAAGAAAAATTATTTTCAATTGTAAAATCATCTGAGGCTGTGAATATCGGTCCAAAGAATATCAGTCTACACATTTTTGCCGATTATCCGATTCCTGAAAAACCAGCGATTCCTCCAGATTCGATTGCTGATTCGATTAATCGGTCCCATTCTACTTTAATTAAGGCTATTGTAAATTTTATCGTATACTATTCTTTCTGAGTCGCCACTCACAAAACAATTATTATAGTTGATCGAAATGCTTGTGAAGAATGGTTCCAGAACGCAAGAGAAATGATGGTAGGTGGAGTATGACTATTACGCAGTGAATAAATATAATAAGTCTAGGACGAACCATCAAGCAAAGAAAATAAGGCAACTTATCTATGCATTTTTTGACTGGGTGACAATCTTAATAGGCATAAATGGCTTCTACCAGCCTTCTATGTTAATATTGGTAATGATATTGCAGCAGGGAAGGTTGATTGGAGTATGTACTACACTTTGCAACATATTAAGAAATGGTTGGATAGGTATATATATATATGGATGGTTTGAGCATCTTTTAAGTAAATTAGACTAAGTCAAATTGACGGAATTTAGTTTTAGGATAATTAAGGTAAACATGCATGATTGTAACCAAGGTTGTGGGAAGAAGTCTGATAGATCGGAGATGGTAATTTGAAGAGGAAGTATTATATATATATATATATATACATATTATTATATATATATTATATATATATATATATAGTATATAAAAAATAAAATGAAAATATATATATATAAATATAATTAATATATAATAATATATATAAATATAATATATATATATAATATATTAATAATATATAAATATATATATATATTAGGAGAATGTCACCTACTCACGGCGAAGGCCCTATTCAAGGAGAGCGCAAATATATAAATAATAATTAAAATTAATATAATAAATATCATAGAAAGATATTTCAGACTATATTCTTTCATTAGCCTTTGACTTATTCTTATATTACTTCTTTCTTAGAATATAACTTTTCCTTCTATAACCATACAAAGATCAAATCAAAGATTCTACTAATAAACTTGATAAGAATAGCTTCACTCCCTGCTTCTTTTTTTACCTTTCTTTAGTTCTTCCTGATTCAATCAACATATTAAAAAATGAAAGAACCATAATCAACAAACTAACTATTCTAACTGATCATAACGTTCCCATAGTTAATTCTTCCCCGATCATTCTCCTTCAGAAAAATGTTCAGACTACTTAGCCTTTTACTATATCAAAACACAATGCTTAGGACTAACATCGGTACAATGACATCAGTGCTAGCATAACTGTCATTGTCATATATAAATAATAAATAAGTTTGTTATAGATAATATATTATATATATATATATATATATATAATATTAATATAATATAAGGTTAATATATATATAAAATAATATAGAATAATTATATATTAATATATAATAAAAAAATAATACTTATAATAATATATGATATATAATATATATAGATATATAATAATTATATATATAAATATATAATTATTTTACAAGCCGCTAGACGGGGTAGTC
>JABUQX010042011.1:65000-67500 GCA_015478945.1 Trachelipus rathkii
TATGTGAAATAATATGTTAAAAATTTAAAAAACAATAGAAGATAGAAGAAGAAATAAAAAAATTATTGTTAAAAATAAATAAAAAGGAAAGTTAAAAAAATTATTGTTAGAAATAAATAAAAAAGAAAAATATTAATAGATATTATTGTTCGCGCATTATAAATGCGTTCTAAGATTTCACTTAACCAATAAAATTTCATCTAAAGTTTCTAAGTAAAAATTAATAACTAACAACTAAATGTCAGGATTGTCACAAAAAAAGATAAAATATTAATAATTAAAATGTTAAATAAATATTAAAGAAGGTTAAATCGGCAAAGACGTGATAAATTGTATCGAAGGATTTTGAGACTATATTGTCAGGGGGAATCCCCGTGCGGCTGGTGGGACTACGCTTCGTTCCGCCCTCCTAACATCAACTCCCCGAACACTACGTAAATTATTCTTAATTCTTCAGCCTTGAATTCTATAAGATTTTAAGAGAGAAGGCACTATAAATTCAAATACCTAAATATAAATAATATATACATAAAGATATATAAAAAAATAAAGAAATAATATATATAATAAATATATAATATATATTATAATAATATATAATAATAGATATATATATATATATATATAATAATAAATAATAGATAATATAATAATAAAATAATTATATACAATATATATATAAGATATAATAATATAAATATAATATGTTATATTAATATATATATATAGAAAATTATATAATAATTAACCCTACAATATATATATATATAATAATTATAAAATATAAAAATATAATAAAAAATAAAATAAAAAATATATATATTAAATATTATAATAATAATAATATAATATATATAGATAAATATAATAAACAGTATCAAATAATAGATAAATAACTAAGTTACTTTATCTAAAAAAAATATATATATATAAAAATATATAATAAAAAAAATCTATATAAATAAAAATATGATAAAAATATATTATATTAGTATAATATATATATATATATAATAAAAATATAATATTATAAAAATATAGTAAATATATATATATAATATATATAAAAAAATAATAGTAAAATTTATTAGAAGATATTTTCGGAAAATATAATGATTATGATTAAAATGTAAAAAAAAAATAAATAAATAAATATATATTAAAATAGAGTATATATCATATTAAAATATAAAAAATTTAATAAATATATAATACATGTATAAAAATAATATATAATATTTAATAATCATATATATAGTATATATATATATGATATAATAGTATATAAGATATAATATAGATATATATATTAATAATATTAGTTGATGGATACAAGTAACATCCGCATCCGCATCCGCATCGCGGTAAGTATCCGCACATTATTTATAAGATCCACGCTGCCAACTGCGGAATGGTTAGAGCGGAATCGTTATATGTCTAGGGATTGATAAAAGAAATTTTAAATAAAAATACTTTTAAGATAATTTGAATAAAGAGAAAATGGAAATAATGTAAAAGAGATTAGGCAATTCCACACACCAAAACAGGACGGTTGAATAAGTGCACATAAAGAATCAATATAAATACATTCCAACTCGCTGGCCAACTAAGTAACAATAACACAATCCATATGATAGTGAACGCAAGATGACTCAAAGAACTTCTTGCTCTGCGATACGGGCCCAGATTCGTATTCGAATCAACTAACCAATCTTACATAAATTTGAAAATGAACATTTCATATACGACTGCAGTAAAGCATGAAACCATTTGAGAAACTAACAAAAAAATCAGCGCCTCAACAGCTTCTGTCTCTTATGTTATAATATTAATCTCAACGCTAAGGAAGCTTATTAACCATCTTCAATGTAAACGATGACGGTTTTAAAAAAAAAGAATGAATGATGTAATTAAACTAGAGGTAGAAAAACGCTTGGTTTCTGTGGGAAATTAATGAACTTCATTACTATTGCACTTACTAGATTCCGTTATAAAAGCAAGTTTTTTGGTAACGATATTAGAACAGTTAAATCGTTACTTTGTGTGCAGTTGAAAACTTCAATCGAACAGTCTATTAATCGCCACCATTAAAAGGAAAAAAAACAAATCTACAGAAACCAACGGCCTTCTAAAGTAAACTCATAACAAATTCAACTGGAAGAATTTCTATACAGTCCAGTAGCGATGAAGAAACACACGCATACCAAAAGATGTAGTGCAAATGATGAAAACTATAATCAAAGAAAACGTTAGTTCAAATGATGATCCAATCCGTTGGTGGAAAGTTAATCAAAATGTGTTACCCACACTTGAGTAAACTTGCAAGGAACTTCAATCGAAACAGTCTATTAATTAGCCATCATTAAAAGGAAAAAATAAAATATACAGAACCAACATCTTCTACAAGTAAATTAATAACAAGATTCATTGGAAGAATTTGTACAGTCCAGTAGTGATGAAGAAACACACGGATTATACCAAAAGATGCAGTGCAAAATGA
>JABUQX010042011.1:72500-76586 GCA_015478945.1 Trachelipus rathkii
ATTGACAACCTCACTTATAATAATGTACAATATATAAACTATTATTAAAAATGATTTTTAGGCTCCGGCTATTACATTTTAATTACATTTAATTAAATTTTATTTATAATTACTTATGTTGTAAATAAATGCAATTATCTAATATATTAAAAGTAGGTGTAAACCCAAAAATATTATATATATAATTTATATATATAATATTAATAATATTTATTATATATATATATATATTATATATATTATAATATATATATATATTATATTATATTAAATATATTAATATAATATTATATATAATTATATATTATATATATATATATATGATATTATATATAATATATATATATTTAACGTATATTTATATATATATAATATATATATTTATATATATTAATTATATATATAATTATATATATAATATATATATATATATATATATAATTATTATATAATTAATATATTATATATATATTAATATAATAATATATATATTATTATATTTAAGAGTATATATGTTTCAGTTAAAGAGCTCTAATTCAACACATAAGCTCTGTAAATATTAAATATTTTATTTAAACACTATTTATAAAATAATAATAAAGGAAATACTATATAAAAAAATTAAGCTAAACGAGTATAAAGTATTTACGTTCTAGGATACTATATTAATCCTTGTCTCCTCTATCAGAACTAATAAAACTTTTACAATTATTTAAAACACAATATATATAAAAATATGAAAATACAAAATAAAAATGAAATTATAAATTCAAGCAAAAAGACGATTAGGCTACTTTTTTATTCCTTTTTTATTCAAGTATCCAAAAATATTCATTATTTCAAAGTAAGTCCTTTAATATGATCTGATATAAATCTTTTGTGATTGGATCAAATTGAAAAATCCTTCTGAAATGTTAAAATTACTTTTTGTAGAAGGATTTTTCAATTTTGATCCCACAAAAAGATTTATATCATATCATATTAAGGACTTAATTTTGAAATAATTAATATATTTTTTGATACTTGAAAAAAAAAGGAATAAGAATGTGACGACACTCTGTCTTTTTTGATTTGAATTATATATTTCATTTATTTTTTTGTATTTTCAAATTTTAGATTTTGTGTTTTAAAAAATTGTGAATACGCAGGTTCTGATAGTGGGATTAAAGGATATAAGTCCCGAACGTAACTTTATCTCGTTAGTTATTTTCTTAAAGTTATTCCTTTTATTTTTTAAAGTGGTTTAATAAAAAAATATTTTTAATATATTATATAAATATATTTTTAAATATTTATACACTCTCGTACAAAATAGGATAAAATATAAATTAAATGTTATATATAATATTATAATTATATATATATTATATATATATATATATTATAATTATATATATATATTAATATATATAAGGTAACAGAACTAATGTGTAGTATATATATTAATCGATATTAATACTTATATTTATTAATAATATGTCTCTATGAATATATATTATTATATATATATCTAATTAAATTTTTTTTGTGTTGATTACTAAAAGATATAATCAGTAAATATATATATACATTTATTATATATTATTTATATATATATATATATATATATATATATTAATATATATATATATATATATAATTATATATTATATATATTATATATATTATTAATTTATATATATATATATATATAATATTATATTATTTATTATTTATATATATATAATTTAATATATATATATATATATATATATATTATATATAATAATTATATATTATATATATAAATTTTAATATATATATATTATATATTAATATATAATATAATTATAATATATATTATATAATCTACCGAGGCTGATAGTTATATCTGATACGTAGCATTAGCATTGACTCTGCAGGAGTTGAGGCTTTCATGGTTTCTACTAAGTCTTGGATCAAATATCACTTCATTATGGGTAGGATCAGGGTAGTTCAAAATAAATTAATTTTCATTAAGGGATGGCTACAGTATAGTTTAGGTTAGATGACTTAAATTTAGCATTGACTGCTGGTGTGATATATAACACCAGCACTCCTCTTCACCCAATGAGACACTTTTCCTTATTCAGCTTATGGAAGGAATTTGTTATTGTGTTCAATAATAAAATTTAAATACACTTACCCCCTAGTTCTCGAGTTGTAGAGTAGGTATATTTATGATATGGTTGAGGGATATTTGAGGTGAGCAAATGAGATCTCAGACCTGTATTGCTTTTAATTATGGAAGCATACTAATTTTATTTTGAAATAATATGGTAATATGAATAGATATTTCTTGTAGAACGTACAATTGAGGTAGAATTATGAGAAAATCTTTGAAGATTTTTGTAAAATATTCATTCTAATTTTATTTATATAATTATTTATAAAATAATTTTATGTAATTTTAATATTACTTAATTTAAGTATTTTAAATATTAAAATTCATTTTGTTGATAAGTGAGTCGCCACTTATAATTGCCCGTAGGACTCGTGCGGAAAGTTCTGCGAAATGGCCACGTGGAGTGTATTGTTATGGTTGTAAAACTAAGATGCGGTAAGGAGGTGCCGGCTAGCTGATACCTTCCTGAGGCGAGGTGTACCGGCCTTACGATACATAAATGTAACTGAGTGAGGTGGTATTCATTATCTTAGATATATATAATTAAATATATTATATATATATATAATAATATATAATATATTAATATATAATATATTAACTTAATAATATATATATTATATATATATATATTATAATTATATTATATATATATATATTATATATTTAATATAAATTATATATTATTTAGTAATATTAATTTATATATTATTATAATTAAATATATATTTATAATAATATAATATATATATATAATAAGTATATATTATATATATAATTATATATTATTTATATAATATTAATATAATTATATTAATATATAATATATATAATATATTTAAATATTTATTATATATATAATATAATATATATATATAATATATATATTAATATAATAAATATTAAATATATAATATAATATATATATATATTATATATATAATATATATATATAAATATATATAATAATATATTTAATATTATATATATAACGTATTTTATTTCATATATCCATATAATATATATAATTATTAATATTAATATATTAATTAATTATATATAAATAATATATATATATATAATATATATATATTATATATTATTAATATTATTAATATTATAATATATATATATTATATAATATTAATATATAATATATAATATATTTATATATATATATATATATATATATATTATTTAAATATAAAATAGATAAATTACATTATTTAAACATTATTTTATATTTATTATTTTTAATTATAATATATATTAATATATATTTTATATTATATATAATAATATATTATATATAATATTTTATTATTATATTATATATATTATATATTTATATATTAATATAATATTAATTATATAATATATTATTATATATAATATTAATTTATATATTATATAAGTGATACTTTATTATTATATCTGCTTGTAAAGTATAATAATAAATATATAAACGATTAATTTAAATAGATATGGTTGCAAGAAGCAATTGATATAAGTGAAATTTATATGTAAGTGTATTAATATAAAAGCTTAGTATACGATTAAATATTATCTAGCAACCGTTATAATATTACTTTTATTAGACTGTTTTACTCAAATTATCTACTAAATGTTATATTAATAAAGTATAACTATAAATAAAAAACACATTAGAATAACTTTATGTAGTGATACCAGATATGCGATGCAACAATAAATAATATATATATATATATATATCAGTGTGTGTACGGGTATTAATATTAAAGTATATCTTCACAATAGGCGCGTACAACATTTTATATAATACAAAAAATAATAATAATAATAGAATATTGATTTATTTTATCCCAGACAACCAGAATGCACAAAACTCACGATAATGCTTAGTAATAATATATTATATTATAGTTAAAGGTATTATTTAATTAATAATTGAATAAAGTTAT
>JABUQX010042012.1:0-30000 GCA_015478945.1 Trachelipus rathkii
TAAAAAATATATTTACTTCTACAATACAAAACTGCTAAGTGACAGAATGATCAATAATTATCAATACTTTTAAAAAGAATTAGGATGTATGCATACTTAATTAATAAACTCAGATGAAACAATGCTAGTTAGGCTGATACCTAATTTATAGCCATCTAAAAGATTATACACATCAATATCATAAATTATTGCTATTAATCCAATAAATGTCCATAATGACTAATATAATAGATGGAGATGGATGAATAATTTATACATAATAAAATAATATAATAAATATAATGCATAAATAATAATATTTTAAATATAGAACAGTTAAATCAATTTCTAGACTCATTTGCTGAAGGGAATAAATAGATGATCTAGTTTATAAAATGGTTGAGAGATAAATATAAGTTGGATGATTAATTAGTATAAAATAATATAAACTCTTAACACAGCAAGTCATTGCTAATTTAAGGTATACACATATATCATATAATAATCAATTAGCTAGCTATGCCCATAATATTCATTGAAATATATATTTATCCATCTGTCAATATATAATTATTAATATCATAAGAAGGTCTATAAATTTTCGTCTAAAGATTTTAGTAGAAATTCATGAAGCTATATGACCATGATAAGAGTCAGTATGCATATAATATAATCATACTATAATAAGTGATATTTAAATCTAGGTAGGAATATTAATATAATAAATTAATAGAATTACAATTTATATAATATAATAATAAATAAAATAATAATAATAATAATAATAATATAATATAATAATAATATAAATATAATGAATAAAATATTATATTTTATCTGATAAATAAAACTAGTATTTAATTTCTAATCTATTTGATATTAAACACAAATATAATTAAATACATAAGAAATAAAACTAATATTAATTCTTAATTAATATAGTTAAACAGAAATATAATGATAATAATATATAAAGTTATGCTGGTAGTGTTTTATATTATACTGATAGAATGCATTATACCAGGAGATTTTAAATATGACATTATATGAATTAGTAAATACGAAGCTTAATAACTAATATTGTCATATTGTAGTATTGGTGTGATGAAGCTTGGCTATATACACAATACTCACCTAATAATAAATTAATCTCTCTCTATATCTTATTTCTCTTTTCTATGATAATGATTAATGATCTTTTAAACTGTTCATTTATCTCCTTTTTCTTCTTAATTCTCTATCGATTCTATGTATTATATACTTATAATATCTTCATCTCTATATCACTACTAACATATACTTATATATATAATAGGAATCACTTAACACTGAATAAGTGTGAAAACATCTTTTAGTCTTCTTTTTTTCCTCCTTGTTTATTTCTATAAACTTTTTAACTATAATGAACGTATTTTTAAGATAGCATTTAGGATTGTGGTTAGATAACGAATTATATATGATACATTTCGATACTCTTTTTAACTTGTATATCTTACATATGCATTATATAATTTATTTCGTGAGTACTGTGTATCTGAAAAGCCACTAATAGTATAAAATATATTATATATATATATATCTCCTTATATATATTTCAATATATATAATAATCTATATTTAACCTATCTCTATTATATTTACCTATTTAATATCATTTCTCTCTTCTCATCTCTATTCTAAACGTGTTTATGGTTCATTATACTATACTCTATCTCTCTCTATATATTATTATATTAATATATATATAATATTGTATGAATGTGTATGTATATATTATATATATTATATATATATTAAATATAATGATAAATATATATATATATATATTAATTAATATTATATATATATATATAATATATAAATATATATATATATATATAAATAGTAATTGAAATTTATTTTATATTAAATATATATAATTTATTTATGAAAATTTATAATTGTAATATTATATATACTTTGGATAATATGATATATATATATCGGTGATTTGCTATTAATATATATGATATGCTTTCATGGACTATATAATTTATAATCATATACTATTTGATTTATTTAATATATATATATTTATATATTTTATTTATATTATATATTAGTAGTATAAGGCGTATATATTATATAGGGTTAAGTGTCCGGGTATAGTAGTATAGTATTTCATCAAATAAATTTCTGGACTAGAAATCAATACGTCCAAAGTACTAACTAAATTATTAAACTGACATATATTAATGTACAACTGTCAATATTATTTTCTAATCTCCCTTTTAAATATCGAACCAAAACACAAACTCTAATTCATTCCTATCATTTATTATAACAGGCTAAGGCACATTTCACTAATTATCCTCGTAATGTTTCAATAGGCTAAGGCACATTTGCTTAAGTATCTTCGTAATTTATAGGCTAAAGCACATTTTATTAGTAAATGACTTCAGATGGAAACAATGAGTTTTATGGGGTCAAGGCCAACTACACCGGGTGCTCGATCTTATGTTTCAACCACACTTTCTTGATTGCATTGTTTTTACACACTTAACTTGTGCACGGTTTTTTGTGTGTGTTATTTTTTTGTCTTGTCATAATCAGTTTAAGGAATTATCCTAATTTAAAACAGTTTAAATTATCAGAATTTTATGTTAATTGCATGACCCTTTAAAAATTAATTTATAATAAGTAAGATCTGATTTTAAAAATGATTTAGAGTAAGAATACTTAAATTGAATGTGGATTTAAATTAAGTATTTGGTAAATATAATGTAACATCTTTATCATAATTATTTAATCCGAATATTAGATATTATTAAAATAATGATTTTCGATGTTTAGTTAGCTATAATAATATATTATATGTTAATATAATATATATATATATAATTATAATTATATATATATATATCTATACCTTTCATAAACGTATTAACTTTAAAGAAAATTTCTTCTATAATTTTTATATTTAATTTATAATTAAATAGTAATATATATATACAATTATATATAATACTATATGAGTATATATATATATATATGATAAATAATAAATAATTTTTTATTTAATAATTGAATAAATATTTCCCTTCTTTATATATATTCACTTCCTAAGAAGGTAAAGTAGTATGTGTAGATGTATATCAATATATTCGACCAAAACAATATTTGTAGTATATATTTATATTATATAGATTTAGAAGAAAAGTGTAAAAAGGGTATGTTCTGTTATTGTGTAGTTAAAAGCAATCGTGAGTTTTCATTATATTGTGTGGTTGGCGTTTATCGAAAAATACGATATATATAGGTAATACCAGCTTTGGTGCCATTTGGGAATGTAATCTTGATAGGGTAATAGAGTTTATTCACTAGGTGTATAAAGTAGTAATAAATAAAGTTCCATTGTTCTCATAATATGATAATTAAGTAGATGTTTATATATTAAATTTACTAAGTACATTTCAGTGCTTTCTATTCATATGCTGGCTAGTAGCGTAAGCTCACAATAAAATAATTATGTAACACTTATAATATCAAAACACTATTTACATACATACCACTATATCCAATTATAATATACATATATATACTGATAGTATGTTATATACTCACTCATTATATTAAATTTAATTTACTGTAGTCATCTATTAATCACATATACCATACCATATATAATTATAAATATATATAAATATATATTAACTATTTAATATTAATATATATATTAATATTAAATATACTATATATATTAATATTTAATTTATTTATTATATATATATTATATATATATAATTATATATTATAAATTATATACCC
Source organism: Trachelipus rathkii (assembly GCA_015478945.1). Classification (NCBI taxonomy): domain Eukaryota; kingdom Metazoa; phylum Arthropoda; class Malacostraca; order Isopoda; family Trachelipodidae; genus Trachelipus; species Trachelipus rathkii. Next base: position 3,787 of record JABUQX010042012.1, read on the forward strand.
CATCTCCCTATGCAAATATAAATGTGATAACGTATCTGTATAAAATTCATAAGATAAAAATTAAATCATCATTGGAAATATTTTAAAAAAAAAATTATTTTTTTTTTTAAATAAACTTTAATTGCTGCTATTGAAGAGTGTAGCGTCGTTATAAGTGAAAATTTAATTGTAATTTTCTATATATGATGTAGTAGAGAAAGTGCACACCATAAGTCTTTCATTTATATAGTATTTCTCAAGTATTTATTTTTCAGTAAAGTTCTTAATATTGAAAAGCATCTTTCTACTGAAGCATTAAACCACGGGTAAAATTGCCAATATGTTAGCAACAAGAAATTAAATATTTAGAGAAATGAATTAACCGGTATTTCTCCATATATATTGGGTTTTTTGACGACCTGTTTCGTGCAGCGTCCTTAAAGTGAAAATTTTGTAATTTACTCGGTATTTTGTTTAGGTAAGGATGCATTGGTTAGCGCAACGCAAAGGAAAATATCTTTCCTTTTAAAAATAATATTTCAGAAACATACTCTTATATCTCATATTAATAATGGCCATTAAACACAATTTTTAGGTAATAATAGAAGTTTGAAAGGGAAGAATATATTAAAACAAAGTCTATCTCTCAAGTTCTGTAATCATTAAATTCATACAAAAAATGGTTATATCATAGAGAATAGGGAGATGGATATTATTTCTCACAAGTATATGTGGTCGGCAGCCTGAGAATGCATAATTTATATACTAATCGATTATTTATGGAATTTGATTTAAATCCATTTGGTAAGCCAATTTCAATGCTCAGTTCAGTAATATTTTTTTCATGGATACCCAGTTACAACATTCTCTCACCATAATTGAGTAGGTGTGATCTGAATTCTTGATCCATTTGATTTAATTCAGGATGGTTTTAGAAGTTTGGATAAATTATTTAACTATATGAGTGAAGAAATTACGAGTGTGATAACTGTATAAGGCGAAGGAATTAATAATTTAATTTTATATTAAACTATGACTTTATTATAAATTCTTGATTTTTTATACTTCTAAAATTTTTTAGGCTTAGAAACATTTCGGGGGGGTGGCACCTGGCCACACCAATATTAATAAAAGACTATAGGTGATATAATATTAATAAAAATATAAAGATTACTATTATTAATTATATATATATATATAATATATAAATTTAATATATATATATATATAATTATATATATATAATATTATATATCATATATATATTATATATATATTATATAATAATCATATTATATATATATATATATATTATATATAATTATTATATATATATTATATAATATATATATTATATATATTATATATATAATATTATATATTATATATAAATACTAACTTAGAGATTCTGGGCATCTAGATTACTTTCCGGTACTTTATCCGATACATTTTGGGGTAAAAAAAAATTATATAACATTTTCTTATAGTCAAAATGATCGAAAAGTGAACAAAGTATATCAAGTGGGCATGAACTTTGCGTGATAAACTATTTTTTGATAATTTTGATTATAGATAAAAAATATAAAAATTCAAATAATATTTTTAATTTTTTTGAAGTCCAAGCAAATGTCTCCGGAAATTATTCATATATTTTTTTCATAGGATTCATCGTCTTGTATATTTCATATATCTATGTATTATTAATGATATTAAAATATATAATATTAATATATAATATTAATATTAAATATTTATATTATATATATAATATATATTATATTATTATATATAATATAATATAATATAATATATATATAATATATATATATATTAATAGTTATATATATATATATATTAATATTTATAATATATTATAATCTGATGTTTTACCACAAGTATAATATTAATATAAGTATTGTGTTAGCCTAGGTGTCGGGATAGGGGACTACAACTAAATTCATACGGCTCACCAACGTCTCTTTCATCAAACTACCTCCACTTATATATGAAAGCTTTACTATGAAATATATACTTGTTTAATAACTAGTATTGAAATTCAAAATATAGGAAGGTAATTGATGCTTGTAGGACCATTAATATTAAATATTTGTTATTGTTAATATGTATACATGTATATAGTTTTCTAATATATATATAATATTATTTTTAAGTTTTCCAGCTTTGCGCCCACACGGTCAAGTTAATTTGTTGCAAGTTATCTCATACATAAGCGTGTGTAAAACATTATTGCTACTTTCCACAAAACTGACAAGGATCACATGCATGTGTATATACGTCGTTAATTTGTGATTCTTGGTGTAGTAGTCTTTCTAATTTAATTTGTGCCATTTTAATATATAGTTGTTGTACATATGCGTGTGTTACTTAATATCTTTAATTGGGACGCTGTAAATTTTCAAGTTTGAATTTACGCGGTGTTGTTTTGATTCACCTTGTAGAGGATGTCTGTTAATATGAAGTCATGATTATCGTTTAATGATAACTTGTTAATGAGAATGAGAGAATTAGAAATGTTGACGGATTGAGGTGTTATATATGAAAGTACAATGAAGATATGACTTGTGCTAGGAATGAAGATATTAAGGGATATATAGAGAACAGAAAAAGAGATAGGCCTGAAGTGAGAAAGAAGGAGTATAAGTGTGTGACGTAGTTGAAGGTGTGTGTACAGAGAAAGGAAGACAAAGGGTATATATTGTAAAATACATAAGAAGATATATAAAGATTACATCTTTCTTCTTATTGTAAACAATATATATACAATTTTCAGTCCTCGGAAAAGGATGTATAAAGAATACTGACATGTAGGAGATTAGAGATTAATGGTATAAAAAAGTAAAGAAGAAAAATCAGAGAAGAAAGAAGCTGAATAGAGCAGAAAGAAGATAAGGGTACGATAATGTTTTTATAGTTGGTACTATTGTCTAAATGGTTTCAATAGCTCTAATGCAAGTAGATTGATGATGTTAAGATATCGATGTATAGCTAGTTGTAAGAATTCATAAACGTATTGGAATTTAAAGTATAAGCGAACTGGCGTGAAGATAGCGAGAGGTTTTGATATAGATTTATGTTTAACGATAATAGTAAGTGAATATAATACTAATGTCTACAAGGCTTAGTTTGAGAATGTTTTGATTATGAACTTATCTCTTGGCGGAAGATTCTCTAAGAGTCTAATAAGCCGTTATGTTTGATTGCTAAGTACGTTATAGTTTCATTTTCATTTTCATTTCATTATTGATGAATTCATATTTTTCTTTTTAAATGTAGTTTAAGTGATTGTAAAAAGATTAGTTGAAAATATGATTGGGATTGCGCAACATAGCAGAAGAGCGGAAGAAAGAAGGAGATGCGGAGTAAGCGGGAAGTATTTAATAGATAGTGACGGAATGGGGGATAGGGATATTGAGATGCATCATATAATGAGATAGAATTATGAAGGTGTAAGGTGTATATAGAGAGATAGTGAAGGAAGGAAAGGAAGTAGGAGGAAGGAAGTGATATAGGATAGAAAGAAAGGAAAGTATAAATAGGAAGAAGGAAGTATACTGGGGAAAAGGTAAGTTGTTTGGATACAAATTATGTTCCAATTGCAAGTATATATAGTAAATATATAATATATTAAAGTATATTTAAAGTATATTGAATAGGAGTTTAAAAACAATTATAGGATAGGAAAGAGCAAAAGGATTAGCAGAAGAAGACATTTAGTTTGAACGACGTTTTCAGCACCTAGTGTGAGGCAATATTCTAGTCTAATAAAGTCTGTGGACTAGAATTTTGGTAAAAGAGTCAGTGTAAATATAGATTGAAAAATCTAGAGATGAGATATAGGTAACTAGAAAAATATACTTTAAAAAATTTAAAAACTCGAGATGAGAAATTCATATGTATGATGACGTCTAACTGTTACCATAACTATATTAACGATGATATTACTGAATGTTAATAATATATCTGAATATTTTTTGAATGTAGAAAGATGCAGTATTAAGGTATTTTATTGATCTTGCGCTATTAATGTAAAATTGTAAATTCCCTTTGTAGATTTATTTACTTTTAAGGGGCTTGTGATACTGATAAAGTCAATTTCGGCAGGGAAATTGGTACGATAAGGTCTACGTCGTCACTAGGCAAATCCTCACAAAAAATTTACTTACAGCCGGCAGGGTTTGGGTTACCGGTCAGGATTCTAGTTAGGCTTGTCATCAGGTTGAAAGTTCCGCTCCTCTCCTTATCGTCCTTTGGTTAAGTTAGGTTAGTTCTCAGGTAATCGGCTTAAGTAAGGTTTTCTGCTCAGGTTAGTCTCTATCGGTTTAGTTAGGTTTATAGCTGGTCAAGTTAGGTTATATTTAGGCTTCAGTTCTGGTTGCGTTATGATTTACGGTTAGGTTATAGTAAGGTTACTTACAAGGTTAGGGTAAGTTAACGTTTAGGTTTAAGGTTAGGTTAGGTGGTTATGCGTTATGTTATGTTAGGTTCTTAAGGCTTTCAAGTAAGGTTAGATTCTAGGTTTTTGGCTTTATGCAGTTAAGGTTGTTTAGAGTGCTTAGTGCGTTAGAGTTCTCTTGTGTCGTATCTTAATAGTCGTGTTATAGAGAAATTCTCATACCAGTTACTCTTTTTTCTTTAATAAATTGTCACATATAGTTCGGACCATTTGGTAACTAAAAGTTCGATTAATTACCACTCGGCACAAGAAAAATAAATGACGAGCTATTTTTTTCAATAAATCTATTAACACATTTATAATAATTTGATAGGGTAAGTTAGAAATTTATAAATTTTGGTCAATGAAATTAATATAAAGGATATTAGACGATACACTTCTTACAGATAGAGTCTAGTTCCGTTAGTTGTAAACCTCAGAGGGGAGAGGGGGGTTGGGGGGGTGATTAAAACATATTGCGATATAGATATAAACTTGATTATAAACTTAATTGTTACTAGTGTATCTATTTTCGCTCGGGACATGTCTTGCTGCGAGTGTGTTGCAGACAAAGAACTGATATTGGTAGCGGTGATATTAGTTGCCCTTTCTCTTTTTGCGCAGCGAAATCCATGTCGGTTTCTGGCGACAAACCTATAAGCCGCATGTGTATTAAGATCGCTATTGTTAATATAAAAAAATACATGTGTATTGTAGTCTAACATCACTTTTATAAATAGTTAAATTACTTTTTCAACATTTCTCGTTTTTCTTATGTATAATCATAATTTGATATGAGTTTTAAATTAGCATAATATTAAATTATACTACATTGAAGATGGTCTTCACAATTAAAGATACTGTAAACGATTTGTTTAGACAGTATTAAATGAGGTTTTCTACTGTCATTCTTTTGTAAAGTTTTCTTTAATATATTTATTCAATATGTAAAAGATAATTATATAATAGTATTATAATGCAAAGTATATATATATAACTATATAGTTATTATTTTTAAATATATATTATATTATATATATAATATATTATATTTAAATTAAAATATATATATTAATTTATTATATATAATATTATAATATTTAATTTAAATATATATATATTATATACTTATATAATATATATATATATATATATAATTATATATATATATATTATATATATATATATATATAATATTAATAATATATTTAATATATTATATATTATAATTTAATATATTTATATATATTATATAATGATATAGTTTAAATTAATATATATAATATATTATAAATATATAATAATAATATATTAATATATTTATATATATATTAATTATTAATAAATATATAGAGGTGGGCAATTCTCACGTCTTTAGTTAGTGTTAGTTTAATATCAGCTAGTCCGACTTATCCGTAGCGTACATACCAGTTTTTAGGTGGTACATAATAGGCGAGGTGAGGAGTCGGTACAGGAATATATAAAGCGGACTTTCAATTAGTGTCGGAATAAATAAAAAATAAGTTACCCGTGGTCTTTTGGTCTCCGTACCTACTTTTTAAAAATGAATATAGTTTAACTTATTATGAATTCTTATTGGGTTATAATTGAAAGAAGTTTGAAATAATTATTATTTTAAAGTTTATAATTATATCAATGTTAAGAATTTAGTGATATAAGTTTTTGATTTTCTTAATTAAACTTTCCAAATATAATCATCAAACTAATTTTTAATTGTTACTTATATATAGTGAAAAGAATAAATATAATAATTGATTTTAAAAGTTTTAAAAAGAAATTATAATTATTACCCTTATATTATATAACTTACATTAAGTATAACAACCAAGTATGCGAGGATCATATCTAAAAATTCACTTACTGTTAGTAAAACTAAATAATTTAATATATATTATAATATATATAAAAATTATATATATATATAATATTATATAAATATATATAATTATATAATAAATATTATATATATTAATATATATAATATTAATAATAATAATATTATAACATAAATTATAATTATATAATAATATTAATATTTATATTATATATATATTTAATTATTAATAATTATATAATATATTTTTTTTTATATTATAATAATAGTATATATTATTAATATATCGCTTATCTGTATAAGGTATTTTATGGGTTTCACAACCAGTAATCTGATTCAAAAGATCAAATTATATAATATATAATATATATATATAATATATTATAAATTATATATATATATATTTAATTATATATATATAATATATATATATATAATTATATATATGTTTAGTTAAATATGTATATGGCAGTATATTTAAAGTAGTAATATTCACTAATATACAATACCTTCCTCTATTTAAGATTAAATAATTGTCATATAATTATAACTACTAAATTTTAGTATACATAGGATAATACAATAAGATAACATTTATTAATACTGATAAAGATTTGATTTATATAATATAGCTTACATATTAATCTATAAAGGTTAAAATATAAGTGGTATTGAAAAATGCCATAGAAGTCAATTATTGGAATATTTTTATTTAAATGTAATTATAGTTTATTTAAGTATAAATAAGATATTAATAAATGATAATAATTATATAGATACCGAAGCTATACGATATGTTGACTTAGATCGACTATGCTCTCGAGGAGTTGTAGGCTTTTCATTAAGGAATTACTATATTAAAAGTCTTGGACGAAATGACTTGTATTGAAGAAGGTGTAACAAGAGGGTGGGAATAATATAAACAAAAGGGAGAGCGAAATAAGATTTTAAGTGAAGACAGTTAAATTAACAAATGGACTGCTGAAATTAAACTAACACAGCGACTAATTTCACAGAGGACATTTATCTTTCAGCATAGGGACAGATTTGGTTGAATCTTTCATACAATATTTAATCACTCTCTCTATAGTTTTGCTGCTCTTTAGAGCGAATAATTTTTTATGTTTTGGTTGGGGATTAGTTTGAGGTGTCTGAGTAGCTTAACCTGCTTTATTTGAGTAACATAATTATTTGAAGGTGAATACTGGATCTCTTGTCTTGAAGGAATTTTTGAGATTTTGTAAATATTCTTCATTTTCATATAATATTATATATAAATAATTGTTATATGTAAGGAATACTCGTCTACTATTTAGTTTTCATATTACAATCTTGGTGACCCTAGTTCGCACATTTATTAGCGGGGAGACGTGCGGAGTGCGGGACATTTGCGGAGTAAGGTGGTGAGGTTTGATGTTCTGAATGTGCGGAGAGTTGGTTATGCGGACTTTACGCAAAATTTTTCTCGAGGTGCGGAGATGCGCTAGCGGACTATCACTAAATGAGCGGGGTGCCATCACACTCTGTTAATACTAATACTATATACAAGTACATATATATATTATCACTATATAATATATAAGAATTATTATATTAATTATAATTAATAATACTATTATATTATATTATAGTACATATTAATTAATATTATATTTAAATGTTTTTATAATTTATTATTAATTCAATATGAATTTATTATATGGTATATATAGTATATATTATATATTATATATATATACTTGTTGATATCTGATTGTTATGTTTTTTTTCCTTTTTTCTTCATATATCTCGTATTTAGTGATACCTAATAAAATGAAATTCAGTGTTTGAATAGATAGGTCAAAAATTTAAATTTAATAAAGGATATTTTTTTTTAATGAAACCAAGTCAGTTTCTTTTAAAGCTGATAATCTTTTGTTTCATGCTACCAAGGAGTAACGAGAAACCGTACTATTATTTTCTAAAATGCTAAATCTTGTAATTTAGAAAAGATATCCGTAAAAAGAGAAAAATGTTAGAGTCAAAGTTAGATCCTTTACTAGGTTAGGTATATTGATAGGGTTGCTGGCTATTACCGCGATCATATATAGGTTATGTTAGTATATGAGTTTTACTGCATTAAGTTCAGATATAATTAAATGTTAGTTATTGTTATGATAATTCTTAATTAATGTTGTACTACGTATAAGTACACAGAATATATATAAAAAAAAAATCAAAAAGAAAGAATTTATAACTACTCTATAACATTATATTTCCCTTACCGAATTAAATTCTTTCATCGTTTTACCTAAAAACATTTATTCTTTCTCATGCAAATGTTCGTTATTTGATTCATTACATTAATTATTATTTAAATTATCTGACTAATTTTAATTTAGTATCATTATTAATATATTTGTTAGTATTATAATTTAAACAATAATGAGAAATAAATTACAACTTATACACAAAATTTAAGAAAATCAAATAATAGTCCTGGGTCAGTATATATATATTATTATATAATATATAATATTATATATATTTAATTATATTATAATTAATTTATATATAATATATATATTATATATATATTTAATATATACTATATATTATATATTATATTATATATTATATATATATAATAGATATATAATTATATTTAATATATTTATCTTATATATATATATATATATTATATATATATATATATATAATATTATATTAAACAAATAACACAATAGGTAGAATATTAAAAAGGACATAAAATCTAATGATAGAAGAGCCCTAGGGGGTTACACGAGGGTTTTCTATGTGGTTACATGTGTTTCGTTATAAGTAGTGAATATGGTTAGGAATAAGAGGTAACGAAGAAAAATGTGGATTTAAGTATAGTAAAGGAATGGCTTGAAGGAGAAGAATGTGAGTTTTGCCAGAGGCGAGAAAAAGGTGCATAACAGAAATAGGAGTGAATGGGGGTTTTTGTGAGGGGGTATGGTTGTGGCACAACTGGACCAGGAGAGACTCTATTGAAGAAATGCCATAAATGAGGGTCGTTAGAGTCCGGTGAAGCCTAGGGGTAATTATCTGATTAGCGGCGTGCTATACTAAAAGGGTATAAAGGGGGCGGTTAAGCTGGGCTTTCTTTTCGATTGAATTTTTTCTTTCTACTACTTTTTCTGTTTCCAGATGCATGTGAGCAACTACCCCAGTCGGGGGTAACGAAGGTGGGTACAATATTTATATAATATATGATATATATATAATATATATATATATATATATATTAATATATATATTATTATATATATTAATAATATATATATTATTATATATATAATAATATATATATATATATCTTTATATATATAATTATCTATAATATAATATATATTATATATATGGATATATATATATCATATATATATATCATTTATTATATATTATATATATTATATATATATATATATATATATAATATATAATTATATATTATTATATTATATATATAAATATATATATATTTATAATATATATTATATATATATATATATATAAATATATATATATATATTGGTGATCATAAGTTTACAATGGTATTACATTTGAAAAAATATTATGCAAACATTATATGTGAGATAACTCTTTAGGCAATTTGAGATAACTCGATTATCATTTTTTATGTTTATTATTGCTGCGTTACGTAATGACTTTTTTATTGAGAATTTGTTAGTTATATAACGACTGGGTAAGCTTCAATGTTATTATTTATTGATGAAATGATATATTATGGCCTGACACACTTCATAAACTTTCAAGTATTCTATTTCTATATCAGTTGCAAACTACGCTGGCAGACCCGTTGTGCGGTGATTTATTGACTCATTTGAGTAATAATAGACAATATATTAGGGAGATCAGAAAGTGATTAAGAGCTTTGATAAAACTGAGAGTCCTTAGTTTTTGGGTCTGTAGTAATGTAGTTTCAGGGCCAAGAGTATAATTAATAATAGGTAAAGATCCCTGTACTAGTACCTGGTATGGGTGACATTATGTCGTGTGAAAACACTAATGAATTTTCTAATATTTTCTTCTTTCAGAAAAAATTGTATTAATTTTATTTTATTTTATATTTATTTATGTATTCTATTTTATTTTTATTTTATTTTTTTATTTTTTTGTAATTTTTAAGGTATAATCAATTATATAATTTAAAAAAATTAGTAAAATATATTAATTGCATGGAAAAATTACAAATCTTTCTATTTAGCAACGTACTGCAACTATTTTTGCTCTCTGTGCGAATCCTCAATCTGAATTCCAGTTGAAAGCAGTACCATGGCAGTACTTGATAACTTTGACAGCAAGAGAAACCTGCTATTCGATTTCCTTTCTAGAATGCTGTAGTTTAAAAAATGTTACTAGATATTACTAAATTATGACCGAGTGTGGCAGAGGTGATTACCACATTACGAAACTGTTTACTGCTGTTTTTTTTTTCCGCGCGCATTTATGCAGTATATTTTTAACGGTCAAGGTGACAAAAATTTTATCTAGTCTTTCCTATAGATCTGTATACTTACAATTTTTGAGACTTCAATTATTTCTTCCATTATTAATTAGTTCAGTGCTTGTTTTTTTCCCTAGCATCTTCACATTTAATACAAAGTTTAGATGTATTTAGTACTTCTATTTTTGAAGCTGAAATAGGTTTGCTTCCTTCTATGTTTTTATTTGAATATTCATAATCATTAAACAAAATCAAATCTGGAGTAATTGAAATTCAATGTACTTGTAAAAAAAAAAAAAAAAAAAAAAAAAAAAAAAAAAAAATTAATAATAAATTGGATTATTGCGTTGTAAAAAAGTGATCTGGGAAATTTTCATGGTTGGTAACTTATTGCTAGAAGCTTGAGCGATTACTGAGGTTTTCGTCCTATGCCAGAATCCCGCACCCAAACTAAATATCATAGATACGAGTCAAGGCAATACACTGTGAGGAGATTTCCTATACAGTAACAGAGCTCCCTGGAATTTTCAACATCCCTTGCGGCCTGCACTAATAACAACTTTTACATTTTCCACGATTTATAATACTCTATAGAATTTTTAAAAAAAAGAAAGGTCCTATGATAAAACCAATATAAACATATAGAAACCTGTAAAAAAATAACTATGGGTTCTAAAACAAAATACATATACTTTTAGTACTTATGCCACAGGGTTTTGATGAGAAACCCATAGTGAATTTCCTTATGATCACATAAGTCGCTCGATCCCCTTAGCTAAATCAGTGCAAATGCCCATAAGACATTACCTCATATCACTATGCCATTCGCATTAGAGATTTTCCCATAAGTAAGAAAACATATGTAGCCAAAATAGTTTCCCTAAGTCACATAAGGACCTCAGGGCCCGTTAAGCCAATAGAAAATTCTAAAGAAAATTTTAAATGGATTAATTGGTACCTATAATCTCTTGCTCTAGTAATTTCAATAAACAAGTTAAAATGATTTCACATAAAAGACCATGGGCTATAGTTAGAATTATATTTTTTGTTCTATCTTTCCATTTCAGAGTTGGACTCAGCCTTTTTGTATATTTGATTTCTTCTTCCCATTTTCAGCTTATTTAGGGAATTGGTCTCTACTTTGTCCGAATCATTAGACTAATTTTCAGATGAGCAGGTTTCCTCACCTGACTTAGATCTTCTGCGTTTATTGGGTGGATTCGATAGGATTTATGCAATACGCTAGTCAGTGTGAGTCAAAAGTCAGCTGAGGGGATCCAAGTTCTTTGCCTAGGGTCCTTAAATTATCTTCTATTTGTTCCCACGAAATTGTAGGTTACAGTTCTGTTCTGGAAACTTTCGAGATTGGAAAAAATGATGCCTTCTTTCTAAGTACCCCAATTAGGTAGCATCGATAGAAGTCGAGAAGCAGTTACGACTTGGATTTTGAACTATGCTTTTAATTCTCTCACTCCCCTATCTTCTAAAATAACTGAAAAATAAAAAAATTGCATACGCTCTTAGTATTATATCTAGGGACGACCGGGGCGGGAATTTGCCGGGCCGGGGCGGGGCGGGGCGGCCGGGGTTAGCTAAAATTAGAAATGTAAGTCAAAAACACTGAAAGTCTTAAAACTTAGGATGAAAATTAAATATAATTTCAATTAATTAATAATTTTAATTATAAAAAAGGAATACATTTAATGTCAATTAATAAATATTTGAAAGATTATTTTAGAAGTAGGTGGAAATGGTGATATGTATTAATAATATATATATATTATTATATATTATATTTATAATCACATATAATCTATATATATATATATAATATTATATATATATATAATAACCCTCTACAATATATATATATAATATTATATATATATCAATATTAATACTTTTAACATCCTTTCCCAGGAGGATCTATCATCCTGTCAGCCGTGCAAGCATTTTTCTCCCGCCGTCTCTCCTGCTGTTCCTCTTTCTTCGCGCTACTCATATTTGGTATGACATCTTTCCAGAGGGTCTCACCGAATTCCGCATATAACTTTCAGTCTTCCCTAAAAGGTCTCCTAGCATATGGTGTCACATACTCCATCACTTTTTGGATTCCTCCTGCCTCGCACCCTCTACAGATGATCCAAAACATCTTCATCATCCCACAAATCACCATACTTGAACAGTGTCATATTCTTACCTCTATAAATCTTTTATACTTAATTCCTTATTCCTGGTCTCCTACTCTTTTCCCAATCATAGTTCTTATAACTTCATTATAACCTATATACTCGGAATATGTTGTTCCATGTATTTTGCTCGTACAAGAGATGTACGGCGTAATATGGCTGTTAAAAATCACTTTTTTTAACCTCTATTGATTTTATAATCATGGGTATACGGGTCTAAGGTTCATATTTTCTGAACGAATAATCGGGACAGAAAACACGCTAAACACTCATATATATAATATATATATATAATAAAATTATATAATATAATATATATATATAATTATATATAAAATATATATTATATAAATATATATATATATATATATTAATATATATATACTAATAAATAATATATATATATAATAAAATATATTATATATATAAAACATAGATGATTCGTGAAATTCAATCTATATATTATACATAACCCAACCAACCACAAAGAACAACAGAGATACCCACGAAAAAGCGCATTGTATATTAGTTTGGCTCTTCAGTGATAGATCCAATTTTTTTGAGATTTTGGTGACCGCATTTTTAGCCCACTAAAAATGGACATAAATTCTTAATTTTCAGACAATTTTTGATGGGGAAAAAGGAGACCAGAGCTTTTTCTGATCTTATAGAACCATCATTTGTTGTGTGTTTTTTTCTGTGTCTGTAGTCATAGCTTTGGCCATTTTCATTTTTTCCCGAAACTAATTTTTGAATTTTTTCGTATCGAACTCTAACATTTTTTTTCGAAATGGTTAAATTTCATATCGGTAAATTGGTTATTCAACACGAATTTCAAGGTTAGAAGTATTTTGCTTTTTGTTTGCGTACACCAGTACGTGAGTTTCGAACAACTACTTGTTTTTTTTTAAATTGCTTGATGCACAATTTTCCAAAAATAAAAAAACTATATTTGATTTATGTGCGTATAGACGCATCTATGTATATATGTCAAGTTTGAAGTCATTTGAAAAAAATTGTAGAAGTGAGACGAAAAATGTCAAAAAATTAGGTTTGAAAAAAATGAAAACGACGAGCAATGATACAGACACGAACATAGCAACCCAAAATGCACGTTCTAGAGGTAAGGAAAAAGGCTGCAGTTTGGCTATGTTTCCCCATCAAAATTGATCTGAAAATTAAGAAATTTATGTCAATTTTTTAGGTGGGGCTAAATGGGGTTCCGAAAATCTCAGTATAATTAGGATTTCCCTTCTATTGGTGGTGCTTTTTGTTTCGGAAGAAGAATTTTCCTTTAGATTGCTTCTTCCCAATATCATATTTAAAAATCACAAAGGTTTATATAATTGTTTATTTTGGCTAATTAAAAGTGCCTTCAAAGTATTACACGAGAGAGAGAGAGGAGAAGAGAGAGAGAGAGAGAGAGAGAGAGAGAGAGATGAGAGATCGGAGAGTGAGAGCAAACTAGTGAGAGAGAGAGAGAGAGGAGAGAGAGTAGGAGAGAGAGATGAGAGAGAGAGAGAGAGAGAGAGAGAGAGAGAGAGAGAGAGAGAGAGAGGAGGAGAGAGAGAGGAGAGGAGAAGAGAGAGAGAGAGAGAGAGAGAGAAGAGAGAGAGAGTAGAGAGAGAGATAGAGAGAGAGAGAGAGAGAGAGAGAGAGAGAAGAGAGAAGAGAGGAGAGGAGAGAGAGATGAGAGAGAGATGAGAGGGAGAGAAGAGAGAGAGAGAGAGAAGAGGAGAGAGAGAGAGAGCGAGAGAGAGAGATGAGAGAAGAGAGAGAAGAAGGAGAACATTTGTCCGGCAAGCAAGATAGTAAATTTAAATTTAAATGATAAAATGTTAGAATAAAGTAATATTATTTTCAATATAAATAAGTTAAAAATTAAATACGCATGCGTGGAGGCATTTTTTGATTCCATCCAGCCAAGTTGTCGGTGGCTCCATCTTAGACGGAAGGTAGTATCGGATCTCATCAACTGAATGAAATGTGATATCATTCAGGAAATAAACATTGGGTATCTGTATTTCTCCCAGTTGGGCATTTTCTGCAAGGTATCGATTAAATTTTTCAAAATATCGATAGGATTTTGATCCATATTATTTAAATACTCAACTCAGTTTTTAAAAAGTATTAACACATAATTTTAAATTTGCTACTTCTGATCCAAGTTCCTCTTTCTCCAATTTTTTAGATTGATGATACGTAGGCTATCGTAATAAATATACGAATAATAACTAAAGCATGTTAAAAGATTGGGATTGTCTCATAAAATATCGGGACGAAGATCGGGACTTTCTTCTATATCGGGGACGAGGTTTCAAAAAGGACTGTCGAGCTTAAATCGGGACCGATGGTAACCTAGGATATCCGCTTTCATAACTAAAGTACATATTTTCCATTCTTCGGTGTAATCTCTTCCCCGTTTCCTCCCTTCTGTCTAAACATCCTCCGAGAAGTAATTGCAGTATTTACGCTTCACTTCCACCTCTCTCACATCAATTCTCATCTCCTCATTTCCGGTTACTGTTTGAATATCTCTGTCTTTTGTATGATTCATCTTCAATTCTGCATTCCTACCAACTCCCGAACACAACTCACATAATCTCGAATGCTCCTCTCTTTGTCCAACATGCCAGAAATCGTCCGTTTCCATTATGTGCCTTTCAATTCCTCCCATATCGTCTTTCCTTCTTTACAACATTAAATAAGATATAAACAGCAGTGGCGATAGAAACCATTCCCGCTTCCTCCTCTGTTTTTCACCAAAACCATCTATGTTTCTCGCAACTCAGTTCTAACATTAAGCTGCTTGTCATTACATAACATTCTAATCGCCATTCTTTATCTACCCTTCACTCATAATCCTACTCCATAGCTCTCCAACAGCTTTTTCTTGGCACGAATCGAATGCCCTTTTGCAGATTCGATGAGGCTAACAAGAATCTCTTGCATAATTCCAGCTTCTCCGAGACATTCTCAGTCAGTGAATAAGATGTCCGTCGTTCTCTTTCCCTTACTTATACCGTATGGCTCTTCTCCGAGTTCGCTTATACCTTCTCATCTCAAACCTCCTCCAATATTTTTCGATATTTCGTCAGATGATCCATCAGGGAGATACCCCTCTAATTACATATGCAGATTTTCCGCACTCCTTTACCTTTATATAATCGGTCTTATTTGTTTGCCCACCATTTTCCGGTACGTTCCCCTCTTCAACCTTGTTCATGCAAACTGATGATTCTCCTTTCAGCTCCCTCCTCCTCACACCGATCACAGCCACTCCATGCCTTCCTCGGAGCTTTAACCTTACTGCATCTTTTTATTGCTCTTTATATTCTACTGTCTATAATTAATTTTAAAAGTTTCTTTATCCTCCCTCGTCTGATCTGCAGGTTCTTCCTCTTGTTCTCTGTATTCTACAATTAGCAGATCTTCATAGTATTCAGTCCATATATCATTTCTTTCTTCCGAGTCTCAAGATCTCCGTTTCTATCTTTAAAAGTCTTATTACACTTTTTGGTTTTATACGCCTTCGCCATCTTAAATAGTTTTTCTTCCCTTCGCCCACAATCAAAGTATGCAGAACTAAGGTAATTCTCTCTGTTCCATTCTTTTCTTTCTTCATTGACACTCCTAAGTGCCTGAATTCCTGCTGTACATATTCCTCCTGCTGCCGCTTGTTCTTCTTTTCAGCCATTCCCTTCATTTTCTGTTTTTTTCTTAATTGTTTTTTGCACTTTTCGTCAACCATGGTGTAGTTCTTCTAGTAAATTTTTCTACCATGCTTTACTAGAGTGTTCTCTGCACTTCCTGATGACATATGCAAGTTTCGTTTTCGTTCTCCATTTCTTAGGGTTTCTGATATCCCGTTCATAATGTTTTCGTCTCGTTTGCGTTTTTCGACATAGAACAGAGTGATCACTGCCGCTCTTCTGTGTTCTATCATCCTCCACCTTTTATATATATATATTATGATATATATTATAATATTATATATATAATATATATTATATATATATATATTTATATCTATAATATATAATTATATAATATATATATGTATATATATATATATAATAATATAATATTATATATATATATTATATAATTTAATTATAATATATATATATATATATATATTAATTCCAATTAAGAATAAATAATTTTGAAAAGAGATTTCGGAAAATATTTTGAATTTTTGAAAAGATATTTTACCTTAAATATCAATGTTATTTTAACCTCGCCAATTATATATAATTTCTTTTAATTCGTTTGAATAAAATTTCGAATATTTTATGTTAAAAACTCGAAAAATTATAATTTGACTCAATTTTAATTTGAAATAATAGATAAGAATAGATAAATAGTTATATTAGGTTTTATATATTTTGCATCAATTTATAACAAGTGTAATGAATTAAAATATAATTATTTTTTAATTTTGTTGATTTAACCTTTACTATGGTAATTTCAGTTAAACCGGTAGAAAAACCCGTTTTTCTGATTTTGCCGGGCCGGGCAGGGTGCTAAAAATGGCCGGGTTGGCGGGGCGGCCGGGGCTCGGGGCGGGGCCCGGTAGGTTCTAAATTATATCTTGTTCAGAAGAACTAACGTTATATATCTTAATGCTACAAACTGGTCATTTTTTTTGAAAATCTGACTTCCTTGAAAATTTCCTTGAAATCTGAAAACTACTTCGACAGGATTACAGAAGGACTATTGCTGACATACATCATTGCATAAAAAATTCGTTAAGGTATTAATATTTTTTCCATCCAAATAATAATCGTGTCTTAACAAAATTGCGGATATGTTTCCCTTAGGCGTGAGATCAAGTCTAGAATGCCCATAAAAAATACTGCTCGCTGATTGGCTCTCAGCAGTGACGCCATGACAAAAGGGGGAGGGGCTAGGTAACTTCATAGAAATATTGATTGCTGATTGGTAACCCTATCTTTTCCCATCTATATACTACTGCTATACACATAAATTTTATTTAGTAAATATCTAAATGGCTTAAAGTTTTTTTTTCAGAGATTGAAATTCACTCAAAATTGGCAATTCATATTGAGACCAGATGCCCAACGGTTGAGTACACAGAAAAGTGCTCTGAATCGAAGTTTTGTAACTCGATCAATTATGCTTACTCCGAAAAATTCATTAAAATAAAATGAATTGCAAAATAATTAATTAGAGCAAATTTTAATTTCAGAATATAATTTTAGCTAGCAATAGAACGCTGTCCTATTAATACCAAATTATAAAATGACATCAAGAAAGAAAACAACCTATCATAATATTTATTGTAATTTTACATGCATCATAATTTAAAGGAGAAGCTTTCCAACAGGTAATATATCAATAATATTACTAGCAAGTCATAAAGATAAAAAGATTGATAAATTTTCAATGTCATATCATTTTAAATTATATAGGTTGTAAGATTGTTAAAAGAACTGTTCAGTTAAAATATAAAGAAACTCTCACAAATTTTATTAACAACGTTTGATATACAATTGAAAATCATATCCGGACCAGAGCTTTTTGAAAAGGCAGGATATGTGCGGACCGGAGTCGTATTTTGTTATTCAAATATTTGATTTACTTTCGTTAACATTTGAAAGTTATTTCGCCTTATTGTATATATTTTTTTTAATGAGAATTTTACAATCAGTGGATATGTTTCTTACTTTTACATGTATGTTAGAAATCATAGATGTAGAATTCGAATCATTCTGATACAGACATTGCTAAAGTTTGAAGCTTTAAAGCTTTAGCAACGAGGTGGCTAGATCTCACTCCCTCTTTACAAAGAGCAGCTAGGTGCATTTTAAATTACTAGGCAAGAGGAGTTCCTGATTAGGACTGAGTCAAGCTGCGTAAAAATGCTGGAATACTCGAGGTTTTTATATATAATATATATATATATATATAATATATATATTATATATATATATATATATATAATATATATCTATATATATATATTATATATATATATAATATATATGTGTGTATATATACTGTTACATCGTATAAAATTTATAAGGATATATGTAGTGCTACCTCAGATTTTCTGTACAACAGATAATAAGATTTGTACAACAGAAGTCCTGTAGTGCGAAATAAATGTTTCATTTCTTTTTTAAGTATTATCAAGGTCCCGAGGTTGACCTGTCGCAAGGAGTGCCAATGGAAAATTGTCAGTTAGAAAATATAGAATGAGAAAGCCAAATTTGAAGCTGAAAGGGACAAAAACCCAATATTGTAAATGTAATTAAATTTTGAAATTAATTAAAAGAATTAAATTTTGAACAGTGACATATCTTAATGTGTGTTCATATAAAAAAAATCAATTAACTAATTTAATAAAGAAATAATAAAGGAACTTTCAACTATTCAGACTATTTTATTATTTTGCTAGTAGATCAAGAGTGATCTCTTAAAATAGGGCCAATTAATCATATAAGAGATAGTCTTTGTACTATATATATATATAATTTTATATATATATAATATAGAATTATATATTATATATATATATAATTATATCATATATTAATATATATATATATAATAATATATAATATATTATCTTCAAGAAAAAAAGATGACTCAAGGTGAGGCAAAAACAGAGCCAAGGTACCCAATTCCATCAGAGTTAGGGAAATTCGCAATCCCAGATCCAGTTCAAAAGGCCGACATGGCCCCGATAACAGGTTGGAAAGTGTGGAGGTCAAGGTAGTTAGGAAAGAGATAAAGTGAAGTGTGTTCCAGACTTTACAGTGGAGTGCATGTAAGATTGAGCAAAGTGGTTAATCTGGGTGAATAGAAGTTGGACAAAGAAAGGATGAAGGGCGTGTCACCCGAAGGCTTATGAATGGAGGGGTATGCGGGTATCCGACTGGAGAGTTCAGAATATCAGTGTTCGTTGTATTGCGATACATAAAAGAAAGTGGGAAAGCTCAGTTTGATGGGCGAGAAAGAATTCGAGAGAGTTAGATGAGACAGGAGAATTGAAATTCCCTTTTTAGGGGCTCGATCCTCGGAATGGGGGAAATGAGGGGGGGACGGTCATACCCGGAGGGAGGGGTGGAGGAACCCCCGGACACCCAATCTCGACTCCCCTTTTAAGAATAGTTTGTAGTGGAACTCCTCAGATATGTAGTGAGGATACTCCGATACAGGAGCGAAACGACAACAAAAAAAAGCAAACAACTGGGGTGGCACGAAGAAGATTTGAAGGCACCTCAGGAACAAACCTCTAGATAGCTTGTATAGAAGAGAACAATGTAATCTTCCAATTAAGTCACGAGAAAAATAGTAAAAATAATATTAAGAACAGACGAATATTTGCAGTATGTGTTTATTTTTCGACTAAAATATAAGGTTGTTGGGGAAGATTATATCGAAAGTAAAAGATGAAAGATAGATTTTTGAGGCTACTGAAAACAACATGTTCCTTGCCACATATAGAATTCGAGAAGGTGGAGGTTAATTTTTCTCAGGCCACCTCCCTAGCGTGAGTCACTTGCTTGGGTGGAACATTTGAGTGGAACATAGCATTTTAAGTAGATATGGGAAGAAGTAATAGAGAGAGAGAGAAGAGAGAGAGAAGAGAGAGAGAGAGAGAGAGAGAGAGAGGAGAGAGAGAGGAGCAGGAGAGAGAGAGAGGATCATTAATGAAAAATGAAAAATAGTTTTGGAAAGGACGGAACCCTGAGGAACACTACTATTTATAGATTTAAAGGATGAACGATGGCCGTCTAACAACTGCTGTATAGATTTAGACAGGTAAAGGAAATAGGGAGGTTACAGGGAAGATAAAGTCCGAGGAGGGAAGTTTAAAAATCAAAGACATTGGTAGACTCTATCGAAGGCTTGCGGTATGTCATAACTAGCGCCACTGCGAAAGATTCACTGAAATGCCAAATGGCAGAGGATCAAGAAACATGAGAAGGGAAAGAAGAACGCCAGTAGAACATTTCTTACGAAACCCATACTGGCGATCAGAGATAAGATTTGAAGATTCGAGATGTTTCCAAATTTTCCTTTTAAAGATAGACTCGAAAACTTTAGGGAGAACGGAGGTTAAAGCGATATGACAATAGTTTAAGGGGTCATAGGCATCCCCTTTTATCGGCAGAGGTTGAATGAGAGCACGTTCCAGTAGGAATGGAAGGTAGAGGTAGATAAGCAGAGACGAAATAGTTTACCAACACAGGGTGAAAGCTCGGAATCACAATTATTGAGAACCGGAGGAGGAATACTATCAGGGCGGTACATCTTCTTCGTGTTAAGCTGAGAGGACAAAAATAACGTCGTTAGAAGAAATTACAACGTTAAGCCTAAATAAGTTGGAGGGGGTGGAGAGGAGGAAGGAGGAATAGCACCAGAATCGCATAAAGTAAAATTAGAGTCAAAGGTTTGAGAGAAAAGTTTAGCTTTAAATGGAGAATGGATTTTTGCACAATTCCGCAATGAAATATAAGTTGAGTGAGTTTCTGTAGTTTGAAGATGACGGTAGTTCCTGAAGGCAGCGAGGGTTTTCCTGCGGAAGATTTGCAGATATAGAAGAGGATACAGGTGATACAGGTGAGGATACAGAAGAAGGTGATCGGAGGGAAGTCAGAGTAGGAAAGAGTTTAATAGAATAAGTAGAAAGATTAGAGGTTAAGAAAAGGTTTAGAGTGTTAGGTCTATCTCCAATGCGATCAGGAATATGAGTAGGAAGCTGCACTAGCTGTTCGAGGTCATTCTAAACATAAAAAGTGGTAGGCAAGTCCACCAGTTCTATCTTGAGAGTTAGAGGAAAGCTATTAGCAGTGATGAACGTTTTTTTTTCGAAAGCGTTGTCTGGAAATGTAGATATGAGCGTAAGGGGGAATAACCATTGGGCACTGAAGTGCCATGAGATGTTTCCTAGCATTCCATATATGCCCAGTGGGAGGTAATCTAGTCTCTTCGGGAGCTCTACTTCCCTCTTGTTCCGAAAGCACATCAGCACACCCAACTTCTTTGAAGCTTATTAGAAAGAATTTAATGTGATCCTTCATTCCATCTAAGGACCACGACAAATCAAATTAACAAAGAATTTAAAGGACGGAGGGAGGTTAGAGTTGATCTGTTAGGGGCCTCGTTAGCTTCTAGTATTTATTATTGAAATGCTCATAGTTAAATATGCTCCAGTCAAATTTACTATTATATTTTTCATTATTGCACTGATTGTCAAAATTATAGAAGTCGACGAGCATAGAAATCTGAATAACACAACTATTGTTAGATTTAATGGATAGATGTTGGATCTCTACAACAGCAGCCATAAAAGTTTAAAGAGAGGAGGATATATACCTAAAGAGGAAAGTTCAGATATTAAAAATTTGTGACAGATTCTATCTAAACCCTTTGATCTATCTAGCACCACAGCAAAAGATTTAACGAAATGCGGTAAAGAAGAGAACCAAGAGTCAGAAAGAAGAGAAAAACTACCAGTAGAACGTTCTTGCAGAAGTCATACCTTAGAGATATTAGAGATTAGAGATAATAGAGATAATATTAGAATATTTAAGATGTTTTTAAGTCTTCCTATTATTTATGGATAGATTGTAGAACTTTAGAATGGAGGAGGTTAAAGAAATAGGAAGATAGTTGGATGGTTGACCATGGGGTCCCCCTTCTTAATCTTATAATGAATGAGTACAGGCTTCCAGCAGGAGGGAAAGGTTATAGAACCATCCCCATTATTAATGTTTAGCTAAGATAGAGCAGAAACAACTTTTTAATGAGTTAGAGAGAGGAAGAGTGGAGGTATAGCTCCAGAATCGCCCATAGTAGAATTAGATGCAAAATCATGAGTAAACAGTTTTTCAGCTTTAGCAGAAGTTAAACAGCAGCGTTACCATCAGATGTACAAGAGGAAGAAAACAGGGAGAAGCAAAGTAAGAGTTGACATTTTAAAATGGCAAAATTAGCAGAAGGAGTGTGAGGTTGAGGAACCAAAATGATTGTTGCATTTTCTGCCCATGAACAATTTTTTTAGCCCCTTTTCGAAAGTGTTGATGTTGTGATGTATTACTGGGTTGAAATGCAAGAAGAACCAAGAAGCATGAGTTTCTGATTTTGAAGACAAAGGTAATTTCTAGAGGCAGCGTCCCTTCAGCTAACTGCAGGAGAACAAGCAGAGTTAAAACCAAAGGTTTATCTGTTTTTAGTTCAAAGGGATGAGAAAAAATGGAGTGTAATTACCTCCATAATTACTCTTATATATATATATATGATATAATTATATATATATATTATATTATATATACGTATATAATATATATATATATATACTATATATATATATTATATATATATATATCTATTACTATATATATATACTATATTATATTATATATATCATATCTATATATCTTCCCCATACATATATATACGTATATTATATATATATATTTATCCAGTATATATATATAATACATATATATATATATATATATATATTACTACTATATATATAATATAACTATATAATAATATATAAACTTTATTATATAATATATATTACTATAATATTATATTATTATATATATATATACTATACATAAAATATATAATATATAATATATATATATATATATATATAATATAATCATATAATCATACTAACTACTATATATATTATAATATATATATTACATGATTGTCCACGCTCACAGGAAGGGCCTTTTCAAGGAGGGGACGAAAATAATAAAAATAAAATTTCATTAACATATTTCAGATCTTCTTACACATTATATTTTGATTATACTTTTACTTCCCCGGCTTCCTGTTAGATAACAAGTAAAACTAATAAGAACGATAATAATTTAGAAAATTGAAATTATTTTGAAGAAAAGTATAAAAATGTCTTTTTTTAAATTAAATTGTTTTTTTTATGAAGCTTAAGGGTTGAATATCTATGCGCCAAAAACTTATAAGACATTAAATAAGGTGGTGAAAATAACCAGGAAGCTGCGGAGTCGGAGTCGGAGTCGTTGAGTCGGAGTCGTGGAGTCATGCAATTTTCCCGGAGATCGAATCTGAGATCGGAGTCGAAAACTTTCTAATGCAAGTGGAGTCGGAGTCCGGAGTCGAAAGATTCCTGGTAAGTGGAGTCGGAGTCGGAGTACGGATCGAAGCATTCTGTGTAAGTGGATAGTCGGCGTCGGAGTCGAAAATTTAGAGAACTATTTATTTATTTATTATTATTTCTTAATAATTATATATTATTATTTAATTATTAATTATATTAATTATTATTATTATTATTATTATTATTAATTATAAAAGTTATTTGAGATTTTATTATTTACCACAACGTTCTAAATATTATTAATTTTGTACATAAATTTAATTTCCTTACAAATAAATCTTATGAAATATAAACAGGAGAAGATTAGAAGATATATTTACATAGATTTTCCGCGACGCGTTTCACGTCTACTATAGAAACTTGAGTACAAAATCTTCAGAGATTTATTATCTGTAAGCGAATGAGTCTTTAAAATGATATATATAAATAAGTAAAATCATATGGATAAATGAGTTTTTTCTCTAACTCATAAAATTTTATGTTAAATGTCTGGTCTGCGTAGTTTATTTGAATGTAGAGAAAGGCCTCCCCAAATTATAAAGTTTATGAAGACTTCACACGATCCGTAATAAATAATTGTGAAGTGCTTTAGAAATATTTGACTATAATAGTTGATTGAACCATGTGCCGTAATTGAAAATGTTCAAAAGATTTATGACTGGGACTGTTAGAGGAGTTGAATATGTCCCTGTCCGACAATCTATCTTCGTGTATACACAATATATGTCGACGTAACAAGTCTAAACTCAGGCAGTATAAATAGTTAACCAACGTGATGGTTGTATCGGGCAAAAGCATCTCTTGTTCTTAAAGGAATGTATGCAGTTGTTTGGACTTATGTATAAGTCTAGACTTTAATTTTTGAGGTATTCTTTAAGTTTTTGAGAGTGAGAATTCCAAATAATTACGAAGGCCTACTCTTCCTTATTGAAACAAATAGCATGAAGATTTTTAAGAAGAAGAAAATTTTATCGAATTTTTCTAATAATTTTTACTTTATTTATTATATAAATTTTGTAAGGGTTTTTTATTAATTAAATTTACTCAACTGAGAATATTGTGGAGATGATCACAGTATTAAATTTTACTTATAATGCCGGCAAATTTCTTCAGTACAAAAAGTTTCACAAGTTGAACATAAGGTTTGTATACTCTGTAAAACTTAAAAATTTTATAACGATAGATTTATTGTAAATAGTCGGTGAATTAGGATCCATTATAGTACAATGACTACATTGACACCATTATCAGATGGTAATTTGCCATGCATGGCCCTGTAGATTAATGAACCGTCCAGAATTACAATTGAATTTTGATGTCTAAAAAACAGATAGCATAATTAACCTATAAGTATTCGTAGTGAAATTTTTAAAGCATGACAACAATCTTGACATTTTTATTGATGAACTTGAGATGTATATGATTATGTTTCCTAAAAATATGAGGGTGTCGTCGACATACCTTATGAAAAATACGGGGTTAAAGTTTTTTGTTTCACGAAGGATTTTGTTTTTTTCAGATTGAAACTTAAAGAAGTCAGCAATGTAAGGTCCAGAGTGGTGAACCCATTCGGCACTCCATCATTGTAGATATTGTTTTTCTTTAAATTTAACGGTTTTTGAGTACAACAAATTAATAAAAGGTCTCATATGTTTGTTTTCCTGATATTCTGGGGGGCAGGGGGTAAGGTTATTTGAGTGATAACTTCGTTAATTATTATGCAATCGTAATCAAGAACCGGTAACATTTTATGAACAAAGATTCTACATAAAGAGTAAGGCGAATATATTAGTGGCTTCAAGTTTTAAAGTTTGATAATTTACATAAATACATATTTGATTTAACCTTATCGAAAGAGTACTTAAGATATGGAGAATATATGCTGTTCAGATATTGGGCAATTTCGTGTGTAACCGTCCCGCACATAGATATAGGTCTCAAAGGTGAATTTTCTGAGTTTTTATGTATTTTAGGCAAGGCAATCCATATATAATATATATATATATATTATATATAATATATATATATATATATATATTATATATTATAATATATATAGTATATAATATATATATATATATAATATATAATATATATAATATTATATATATA
>JABUQX010042012.1:47500-49346 GCA_015478945.1 Trachelipus rathkii
CACCGTGCGCTCCTACTTGGAAATCTGACCAACAACTTTTATCTTAATTTCATACTTTCTCTCCAACAGCTCATCCTGCCCTGCGCGTTTTCTGGCACTTTGATCGGCCGATACTGGGGGCCTTGCGTTGCTTCTAAGCTAACTATAATTGGATTGACTGCTTTGACTCTGGTGACGCTTCGGTTCCTGCCGATAAGGTGGGAGCGTGTAATCGTTGATGGGATGAAGAGGTTTTATTCCTTTCTTCGACTAAATCTTTCTCTTCTCAAAAATCCATCTTTTGCTCATGCCTGTTATCTTTATTTAAACTAGAGACATGGCGTATCGGGAGTGGAAAAATTCTCGTTCTCCATCACCCTTGCTAATTTTTCATTCTGCTCGAAATCGTTGCAGGGATACCTCTTCGACGAGCAAAGGGGCTTTTCATCAAACGAAAAGTGCGCTAAGCCTCTTGGTTCTCCGTACTGACAAATCTTTTGCTCTTGCACAAAACATCTCTACCAACTTCTGTAAATCTGTCTTTCCTCTCTTATTCGCTCTGATGGTTCTGTTGCTAATTCTCAACTGAAAGCCAATCTCTTCGGCCGCTATTTCCTCTGAAAACAACTCACCCTGGATCGATTCTGGCATTCCTCCTCCTCCTGCTTCTCCTCTCAGGTGTCCTACATGCCTTTGCCTGTGATACATTCGATCGGGTGATGGGCTCCTGATATCTACGAACGTTAGGAAGGCGGGTGCCGGATGGCATTCCTCCCGAGTTTTTGAAGGGAGTGTGCTTCCGTGCTATCCCCGCCCCTCGGTCAACTATAATTCTCTATGTCTCATACTAGCACTTCCTCAGTTGAGCACGCACATGGTCCAACTTTCCGAAAAACGGAAGCGCTCTGAATCCTTCTAAACTATCGCCTATAGCTCTTACTTGTATTCTACTAAGATCTTTGAAACTCTTCCCTCAACTCTCATTTCTTAGATCTCTGGAAATCTCTTCACTTTCTTTCCTGTCGCCAGTACGGCTTTCCGGCCGCTGCGAGTCCTACTGGCGATATTACTTTTCCTATCTTACTGATTATGGTTTTCCGCCCTTAGGGACTACTTGGAGACTTGCGTGGTGGCGCTGACATATCCAAAGCATTTGACCGGGTATGGCACGCGTCCCTGCTCTCCAAGCTCCTCTCTTTGGGTTCCTCCTTCTCTTTGGCTTTACTTGATGTCTAGGCTTTCTTTGCAATGCTCAATTCAGCTGTTTGTGATGTGCGACTTCTTCTTCTTTTCTGTCAATAGTGGTGTTCCTCAGGGTTCTGGTCTATCTCTACTTTATTCCTACTTTTTTCATTAATGATCTTCTGCACCTGCAACTTCTAACTTCTATTACTCATTGCGATGACTCGACCGCTTCATTCTTTCAACTCATCTTCAATTCGCTCCTTCTTTTACTCTAGAATTGCCTGCTCGTCCTTAATATTTCCGATTCTTATTCTCGCTGATCTGGGTGAATTCCGGGTGGGGTCGTCTGAACCTTGTGATAATTCATTCTTTAAAAACTCAACTTCTACAAATTCTCCCTGCTCTAAAGACACCTAACTTTGCTATCTCTTTCGACGGTTCTCTTCTCTCTCCTGTCGAGAAATATAAACATCCTTGCCTTAACATTAAACCAAAAAATGTCATTGGAAACCTCACATCAAAACGGTTGCTAAGGCGGCCTCAGAGAAGCTGATTCTGTTTAGACTGCGAGACTTTCTTTTCCTCTTCACAGTACTCCAGTTATACAAAGGGCCTATCCGCCTTCATGAGTTGTCATATCTGGGGGGCTCAGGTTT
The DNA here is from genome assembly GCA_015478945.1 of Trachelipus rathkii. Classification (NCBI taxonomy): domain Eukaryota; kingdom Metazoa; phylum Arthropoda; class Malacostraca; order Isopoda; family Trachelipodidae; genus Trachelipus; species Trachelipus rathkii. The sequence continues at coordinate 49,321 of JABUQX010042012.1, forward strand.
CACCCGGCTTTGGATAGGGTCGAGTC
>JABUQX010042013.1:0-25000 GCA_015478945.1 Trachelipus rathkii
CCTTACAACCGTACGTTCATATAAGCGTAAAAAATGCGATTCTAAACGCGTAGAGCGCATTTATTTATACAGGCCTTTTTCAGAAACGTCACCCTATAATGACGAAGGAGGCTGTTTCCGAGGGTAATCGGAGAGCGTCTTGCACATATTTTTATAATTACTCTACAACACTCTACCTTTTTTTTATTTAAGTACCCAGCTCAAAAAACATTTTCACGTAGAAAAATTAGCAATGGTCTCATGGCAAAGACTAAAAGCTATAGCACCAGCAACAAAATTAAATTATATAAATAATATCAGGTAAATACGCAATCATGATAAATATATAGTAAGATTCAAGAAAAATTAAAGACACGAAGAAAAAAATAAACCTACTCCAGAATATGTCGTAACTTTATTATACCCCAATACAATATATATACAGGCTACGATTCCGTAATTATATTTCTCATATTTTTTTTGTTTTCTCGGGAAATAAAAAATCGGCTTAAGGATATAAAAAAACATATTATTTCGCCCACCATCCTCCGAAATAGTTAGAGAGTAACGTTATTGTGCCCCGAGCGAACCCGTGGGGGAGGGTACCGTTTGAACTAATTTATTTTTTCACGCTTAAATTTTTAATGTGTACGCAAAAAATTGCTCACAAGCTAGCGCGATAATGGGTGGCTCCGCGTATTTTTCATCACATTACAACTATTCTGTTTAAGTTACCATCTAAAAAAATTATTTATTCATGAAACATAGAATTTAAGACGAGAGACTTATAATAATAAAAAAACACTTAAATAAATCTATATACACAACAAGCATACACACATATACTGCCTATCGAAAAAAAAACCATCCGCCTTAAGAAAACAGCATCAAATTTCTCTTTGCGCACACATTCTCCCAAAGTAAAAAGTCTAACGCCTACATTCACATTGAGTGCACCACCGATCGGAGCCGTACTGCCCGGAGACACCTTTAAAGATTTATTTACGTCGATACCTTTTAAAAATATTAATGACAATTGATATTCACTGCATTCAATATCATTAATTGTTTATTTTTTTATGTTCTTATTTTTTCCTAATTTTCATCATATACTTTATCCGAAAATACTTTTTCGGTTTCTTTTCCTTCAACACATCACGATAGTGACTATCTTTTCGTAATCTACTCACCAACCCCAGAAGACAGAAACCTCGGAGGGGATCAGACCGAGGCCGGGTTTCCTCCTACGCGCGCTCATTCTATAAAATCATCATAATTGACGTCTTCTCACCACGATATACACCATAAACCAACCCCGATCTCGAACAGATCAACAAAAACCGCAACATACCCTTTCAGGAATGAACTATCGTTGCAGCGTATTAATTATTATTATAAGTGACGTTTATTTGCTGTACCGTTTATAAGTCGAAGGAATAAGTTAAAATTTGAAAAAAAAAATCAATTTTTTCCGAGGTCGACTTTTTTGGAGAGCGATGCGATTTTTATTTAGATCTTTTGAGTTATAAACGGTTCCGATGAACGTCATATTGGAACTAATTTATTCACGCTTAACGACGTTCTATACAAAGTCGTAAAAATATGGATTCTCAACACGCGTAGAGTCATATTATAGGCTTTATGAAACGTCACTATATGACGAGGACGTTTCCGAGATAAAAGTTTTATTTATTTGCAAATTTTTATTATTTTTTTTAATTTAGTTACCCCTAAAAATTATTTATCGTAGAAACTGAATTTAAGGGAGACAAACTATAAAAAAATTAATATAAATAAATATATTATACGATCAAGTGGTTCTCCCTCAAACTTTTCCGATTCGCGGCACCCTTGACTTATTTAAGTTTGCCGAAGTCACCCCATGTTAGATTCTAAAAAGAAAGTCTTCCAATTTATAAAATAGGGTCTATCATTAATCATAAAATTGCAATACTTTTGCATGATCACAGCATGCCAAAAGCATTCCCAGGATTTGTCTCTGAATATATAAATATATAAGGATAACATAACTAAAATTTTCTTAACAAAGTTGGAAAATTCAAAATTGATTAAAATTTTTAAATGAAAACTTAAATGCAATTATGAAAATGTCTTCAAAACTTTACGAGCGTACACATCCCTTGTGAGGGAAGCTGTGCCACCAAAATGTGACGCTCTCTCACACAGTTTTGAGAACCACTGTATACGATCATTGATAAATAACGTAAGAATTTTAAGAAAAAATTTAGAAGAAGAAAAAATAAATTATCCAATAATGTGAATAACTTATTATTATGCAATTTCTTACAGGCTATTTTCCGCACCATCTACCTAACGAAAGTCAGAGTAACCGTTATTTCGTGCCAACGAGTGAACAGTAGGAGGGTACCTTTTAATATTTTTTTACGTTATTTTTACAAAGTGTAGCAAAAAATCGCTCAATGCCTATAGGAAATTTTTTTTATTAAAAGTTTTAATATAATTAATATTTTTTTTTCGTTACCTCTAAAAATTATTTATAGAAATCTGAATTTAAGGGAAAACTAAATAAAAAAATATAATAACATAGTTTAATGTACATAAATTGATTAAATATAAAATCGCTAATGAAGGTAAAAAATTTATTTGTAACTTGGAACTAGCAGTCAAAAGTTACGTGCTTCGCCCTCCGATCAATGCGTGAGTGGGGACCTTTAGATTTCTTTACGTCGATATTTATATTCTGTTATTGCTATTAAGCAATTAAAATATCATTAATCGTCCCATTTTACACATGTTCTTATTTTTCTTATTTCATCAATAACTTTTCTATCCGTGAACTTTTCGTTTTTTTCTCAAAATACGATAGTGACGTTTCCTAATCACCGAGACGATCCTCGGATGAGGATCAATCGAGGCCGGGTTTCCTCAACGGCGTCACTATAATATAAAGACGTTTCTCGATTACCATAAATAACATATATATAAAGTACACTCGCCCGAGGAAAAAAAATCGCTTAAGAAATAACACGAAAAAATTTATTTTGTAAACATCTCCCGAGTAAGTAAAAAGTTGAACGTTATTTGTGCCCCGATCCCAAGCGTAAGTGGGGACTATTTAAGATTTCATTTACCGTCGATATTTAATTTAATTAATTGATATTCAGCTATATCACTTATCATTAATTGCTTTATTTTTTCTGATGTTTTCCCCTATTTTAATTTTCCTTATTATTCATTACATAACAATTATCCGTGAATTTTTCGTTTTTTTCCTCAAAATACGAAAAGTGACTTTTCGTAATTACCGAGACGATGCTCGGAGGGGATCAATCGAGGCTGCCCGGGTTTCCTCTACGGCGTTACTATAATATAATGACGTTTCTCGATTACCATAAAAACGACCTCGAACGAATCAAACGGCAATATATTTCAGGGATGAACTATCGTTAAGCATCGATTAATTATTATTATAGTGACCTTTTTTCTGTACCATTTTAATAAGTCAAAGGGATAATGTTAATAATTTGAAAAAAAAAAAATTTCACATTTTTTCCGAGGTCTACTTTTTGAAGAGCGATTTTGATTTAGACCTTTCGAGTTATCAACGGTTCCGATGAAACGTCACTATTGGAACAATTATTACGCTTAACGATGTTCTGAGCGTAAAAAATGGATTCTAACGCGTAGAGTCATTTATTTTGGGCTTTTACGAAACGTCACTATATGACCAGGACGTTTCCGATGCCTTCGAAAAAAAATCGCTTAAGGAAAACAAAAAATTTATTTTGCAACATCCCCCGAGAAGTAAAAAGTTACGCTATTTTGCTGCCCCGAATTGCGAAGCGTAAATATAGGAGACCTTTAAAGTTTCTTTACGTCCGAATATTTATATTAAGAATTTGATATTTCAATCGTAATTGCACATAATCATTAATAGTTTATTTTTTCTATGTTCTTATTTTTTCCTAATTTTCATCATAACTTTATTCAGTGAACTTTTCGTTCTTTTTCACTCAAAACATACGATAGTGACCCTTCGTAATTACCGAAGACGATCCTTGGAGGGGATCAATCGAGGCCGGATTTCCTCTACGGCGTCACTATAATATAATGACGTTTTTCGATTACCATAAAAACGACCTCGAACGCATCAAAAACGGCAATAATTTTCAGGATGAACTGAATCTTATTAACTATTTTACCGTTTGCATCAACTCTTTACCGCTTATGTTTCGCGGTGTATTAGGACCCCGTTTTGGTTGAAAAAAAACAATTCAATTTTTTAACGAGTTCGACTTTTTTTGAAGAGCGATTTTGATATAGACCTTTTGTGTTATAAAACGGTTCCGATGAAACGTCACTATTTGAACTATTATTACGCTTATTTAACTCTAACTTACAACTAACGTGCAATATTTTTATATTTTTTTTAATTTAGTTCCCCTAAATTCAGTTTTCTCGTAGAAAATGGGATTTAAGGGAGACTAAACTATAAAAAAATTTAATATAAATAAATAAGAATAGACTAAACAATAATTAAGAAATTAAAAGAAAAATAAAGAAACGAAGATAAAATAAATATCCAAATATGTGAATAACTTATTATTACAGCAATTCTCATACAGCTATTTCGCACCACTCAACGAAAGTAGATGAGTAAGCACGTATAATTTCGGCCCCGAGTTGAATCAGTAGGACAGATACCCATTTAAAAATTTTTTACGTTATGATTTTTAGAAGTGAGCAAAAAATCGCTCAAAGCCTATAGGAAAAGTGGGTCTTTGCGTATTTTATATATTATTTTTTGTTTTAGTTACCTCTACAAATTAATTATCGTAGAAAATGCACATGTAAAAGGGAGATTAAAAGTCAAAAGAATAGAAATATTATAAAGTATCTAAATCGCCCACGCGAAAAAAAACCAATTCGCTTAAGAACACGAAAAATTTATTTTGTAACATCTCCCGAGAAGTAAAAAGTCACGTTATTTTGTGCCCCGATCGAACCTGGCGACCCTTTAAGATTTCTTTTACGTCGATATTTATATTAAGAATTGATATTCAGGTATTCACTTATCATTAATTGTTTATTTTTCTATGTTCTTAATTTTTTCCTTATTTTTCATCATAACTTCATCCGTGAACTTTTCGTTTTTTTCCATGGAAATACGAGTTGTGACGTTTCGTAATTACCTAGACGATCCTCGAAGGGGATCAATCGAGGCCGAGTTCCTCTACGTGCGTCAGTATAACTATAAGGCGAACTATTCTGAAACCGAAAATAATTATATCTGTCACATTTTAGACGAATGTGCCGTCAAACGAGTGAAAAATTTAGTTTGTTGTTATCTCCGTAGAAGTAAAAAAATTACGTTATTTTGTGCCCCGATCGCAGCGTAAGTGGGGACCTTTAACATTTTTTTACGTAGATATTTATAATTAGGAAAATGATATTCAGGTATTCTCATATCATTAATTGTTTTTTTTTAAAATTTTCCCTTATTTTTCATCATAAACTTATCCGTGAACTTTTCAAGTTTTTTTCCTCAAAAATACGATAGATGACGTTTCGATACAATTACCGAGACGATCCTCAGAGGGGATCAATCGAGGGGTTTCCTCTACGGCGTCAATATAATATAATGACGTTTCTCGATCTACCATACAAAAGACTCAAAGAAACGAACAAAACGGCAATTATTATTCAGGGTGAACATCGCTTAAGCGTATTAATCTATTATATTGTGAACGTATACTATTCCTGAACCGTTTATAAGTCAACAGGGGATATTTAAAAATTTGAAAAAAAAAATTTCAATTATTTTAATAAGGTCAACTTTTTGAAGAGCGATTTTGATTTAGACCTTTTGAGTTATAAACGGTTCCGATGAAACGTCACTATTGGAACTATTATTACGCTTAACGACGTTGTAAGCGTAAAAAATGAATTCTAAACGCGTAGAGTCATTTATTTTGGGTTTTTACGAAACGTCACTATAGGCCGAGGACGTTTCAGAGGTAAATGGGCGTCGTGCAATATTTCTTTATTTATTTTTTTTAATTTAAGTTACGCACCTAAAAATTATTGTTATCGTCGAAAACTGGAATTAAGGGAGACTAATACTATATAAAAAAATGAAATATAAAAATAAATATAGATATAGATCAATGATAAATATTTTTATACTTTTAAGAAAATTAAGAACGAATAAAAAATAAATATCCAATATGTGATAACTTATTATTAGCAATTCTCTACAGGCTATTCGCACCATCTCCGAATACAGTAAGAGTAAACGTTATCTTCGTGCAAACCCGAGTGAACAGTAGGACAGGTACCTTTAAAATTTTTACGTTAATTTTTAAAGAGTGTAAGAAAAAATCGCTCAAGCCTATATTGGAAAAATGGGGGTCTTGCGGTAGTTTTCTATAATTAATTTTTGTCTTAGGTTACTCTATAAAATTATTTTTCATAGAAAACTGAATTTAAGGGCGAGACTAAATTAAAAAAATAATAAAATATATAAGTAAAATTTGCCCTCGAAAAAAAAAAATCGCTTAAGAAGCGAAAAATTTATTTTGTAACATCTCCCGAGAAAGTAAAAAGTTACGTTATTTTGTGCCCCGATCGATAAGCGTACAGATGGGGACCTTTAAGGTTCTTACGTCGATATATTCTATATCTTTAAGAATTGATTTATCAGGTATCACTTATCATTAATTGATTTATTTTTTTTCTATGTCTTATTTTTCCTTATTTCTCAATCATATACTTTACCCGTGAACACGTTTTCGGTAATTTTTTTTTCCTCAAAATACGATAATGACGTTTCGTAATTACCGAGACGACTCCTCGGAGGGGATCAATCGAGGCCGGGATTCCTCTACGGCGTCACTATACATAGAATGAGGAAAAAAACGAACAAAACGAAAAAATAATATATATATCACAAGTACACTCGCCCGAGAAAACAAAATCTGCCTTAAGAAAACCGAAATAATGTTTATTTTGTAACATCTCGCCGAGAAGTAAAAAGTTAGTTATTTTGGTGCCCGATCGAAGCGTAAGTGGTGGGACCCTTTAACTTTTTTTAACGTTAGTACTAATTATATTAAGAAATTGATATTCAGAGTATTCACTTCATTAATTGTTTTTTTTAATTTTTCCTTATTTTCATCATAACTTTATCCGTGAACTTTTCATTTTTTTCCTCCCTCAAAATACGTTAGTGACGTTTCGTAATTACAGAAAGGAAATCTTAAAGGTTCCACTTACGCTTCGACCAAGGCACAAAATAGCGGAACTTTTTACTTCTCGGGAGATATTGCAAAATAAATTTTTCATTCCTTAAGCGAGTTTTTTTTTGTGGGCAAGTGTACTATATATAGTCAAAAGGGATAAGTTAACATTTGAAAAAAAAAAAATTTCAATTTTCACGAGGTCGACTTTTGAAGAGCGAATTTGGATTAGACTTTTGAGTTATAAATCGCGTTCCGATGAAACACGTCACTATTGGACTATTATTACGCTTAACGACGTTGTAAGCGTAAAAAATGAATTCTAAACGCGTAGAGTCATTTATTTTTTTGGCTTTACGAAAACAGTCACTATATGAAACCAGGACGTTAATCCGAGGTAAATGGGCGTCGTGCAATATTTTATTATTTTTTTTAAAATTTAAGTTACCCTAAAAATATTTCACTCGTAGAAAATTGGAATTTAAAGGGAGACTTAACACTATATAAAAAAATGAAATATAAAATAAATATAGTAAAGATCATGATAAATAATAATTAAGAATTTAAGAAAAATTAGAAACAATTAAAAATAAATATCATATAATGTGAATACACTATTATCAGCAATTCTCTACAGGCCTATTTTCGCACTCATCTCCCGAAAACAGTAGAGAGTAACGTTATTTCGTCGCCCCGAGTGATACTAGTAGGAGAGGCTAACTTTAAAATTTTTACGTTAATTTTTAGAAGTGTTAGCAAAAAAATCGCTCAAAAGCCTATAGGAAAATGGGGTCTTGCGTGTTTTTATATTAATTTATGTTTTAGTACCTCTAAAAATTATATTCTTTCATAGAAACTCGAATTAAGGGGGACTAAATAAAAAACAAATAATTAATCTATATAACAAGTTACATAATCGCCCGCGAAAAAAATCGCTTTAATGAAGCGAAAAATTTATTTCTTGTAAACATCCTCCCGAGAAGTAAATAAGTTACGATATATTTGTGCCACCGATCGAAGCGTAAAGTGGGGACCTTAAGATTCTTTACGTCGATATATTTATTTTAAGAATTGATATTCAGGTATTCACTTATCATCATTAATTGTTTATATTTTCTATGTTCTTAATTTTTTCCTTATCTTTCATCAACTAACTTAAACCCGTGAACTTATTCGTTTTCTTCCCCTCAAATACGACATAGTGGACGTTTTACGTCAAATTACCGAGCACGATTACTCGAGGGGATCATCGAGGCCGGGTTTCCTCTACGGCGTCACTATAATATAATGAGGAAAAAAAAAAAAAAAACGAAAATATATATATAATACACGTACAACCTCGCGCCCGAGGAAAAAAAATCGCTTAAGAAACGAAAAATTTATTTTGTAACATCTCCCGAGAAGTAGTAAAATGTTACGGTATTTTGTGCCCCGATCGAAGCGTAAGTGGGAACCTTTAAGATTTTCTTTACGTCGATAATTATATTAAGAATTGATATTAAGGTATTCACATATCATTAATTTGATTTTTTATAATTTTTTCCCCATTATTTTCATCATAACTTTATCCGTGAACTTTATTGCTTTTTTCCTCAAAATACGATAGTAACGTTTCGTAATTACCGAGAATTGCTATTCAATCAATCGAGGCCGGGTTTCCTCAACGGCGTCACTATAATATAATAACGTTTCTCGATTACCATAAAAACGACCTCGAACGATCAAACGGCAATATTTTCAAGGATGAACTATCGTTAAGCGTATTTAATTATTATTATTGTGACGTTTATTCTGAACCGTTTATAAGTCACCAGGAACAGTTAAATATGAAAAAAAATTTCAATTTTTCCGTGAAGGTTGAATTTTTCGAAGAGCGAATATCGAAAGAGACTTTAGAGTAATAAAGGTCCGATGAAACGTCCACTATTGGCTTTATTACGCTTAAACCGACGTGTAAGCGTAAAAAATGAATTCTAAACGCGTAGAGGTCATTTATTTTTGGGCTTTTACGAAACGTCACTATATGACCAGGACGTTTCCGAGGTAAAATCGCATCTTAGGCATATTTTTTATTATTTTTTTTTAATTTATGATTTTTTCTCTACAAATTATTTATCGTAGAAAAATGTTTTTAATCCATACACTAAAATTATAGAAATAAAATGAAATATAAATATTTTATAGTTTAGAGCAATGATTCTCAAACTTTTTCGATTCGCGGCACCCTTGACTAATTTAAGTTTGCCGAAGTCACCCCATTTTAATTCTAAAAAAAAGAAAGTTTTCCCAATTTTTTTAAATAGGGCCTATCATTATATCACAAATTGCAATTAAGTTTGCACTATCACAGCATGCACAAAAAGCATTCCAGGATTTGCCTTCTGAAAATATACAATGATATAAGGATAACATAACCTATAATTTTTCTTAAACAAAGTTGGAAAATTCAAATCGATTAAATTCTTTAAATGAAAACTAGAAATACGATTATGAAAATTTCAAAACTTATCGAACGTCACCCTGAGGGGAAAGCTGCGCCCCAAATGTGAACGCGTACAACACAGTTTGAGAACCACCTGGTATAGAGAATACATAATCAAGAATTTAAGAAAATTAGAAACGAATAAAAATAAATACTCCAAATATGTGAATAACTTATTATTAGCAATTCTCTACAGGCTATTTCGGCAGCCATCTCCGAAAAAGATAAGAGAGTCAAACGTTATTTCGTGCCCCGAGTGAACAGTAGGAGAGTACCTTTAAAATTTTTTTACGTTAATTTTTAAGGTGGTAGCAAAAAATCGCTCAAAGCCTATAGAAAATGGGGGTCTTGCGTGTAAATTTTTTATAAAATTAAATTTTTTGTTTAACTGTTACCTCTAAAAATATTTTCTAGAAAACTGAATTTAAAGGGGACAAAACATTAAAAAAAATAATAATACATATATAAAGTACAATCGCCCGCCGAAAAAAAAATCGCTTAAGAAGCGAAAAATTTATTTTGTAACATCTCCCCCGAGCAGAAGTTAAAAACGCTTTACGTTATTTTGTGCGCCCGATCGGAAGCGTAAGTGGGGACCTTTAAGAAAGTTCTTTCACACGTCGATATTATATTTTAAGAATTGATATTCAGGTATTCACTTATCATTAATTGTTTATTTTCTCTATGTTTTAATTTTTCCTTATTTTCATCATAACTTTACCCGTGAACTTTTTCGTTTTTTTCCTCAAAATACCGAATAGTGACGTTTTCGTAATACGCGACGACGATCCTCAAGGACGTGGGATCAATCGAGGCCGGGTTTCCTGCTACGTGCGTCACTATAATATAATCGAGAGAACAAAACGAAAAACGAAATAACATATATATTATACAGTACACCACTCGCCCGTAGGAAAAAAAATCGCTAAGAAGACGAAAAAAATTTATTTTGTAACATCTCCCGAGAAGTAAACAAGAATACACGGTTATTTTGGACTGCCCCGACGAAGCCGTAGTCGGGGACCTTAACATTTTTTTACGTAGCATATTTATCATTAAGAATACTGATATTCAGGTAATTCAACTTATTCATTAATTGTTTTTTTAATTTTTTCCTTATTTTCATGCTATAAACTTTATCCGTGAACTTTTCGTTTTTTCCTCAAAATACGATAGTGACGTTTTTCGTAATTACCGAGACGATCCTCGGAGGGGATCAATCGAGGGCCCACGGGTTCCTCTACGGCGCATCACTATAACATATCATGACGATTTCTCGATTACCATACAAAAACGACCTCGAACGATCAAACGGCAATATTTTTCAGGGATGTAACTATCCGTAAGCGTAATTAAATTATTATTATGTACGTTTTTCCGGAACCGTTTATCAAGTCAAAGGATTAAGTTAAAATTTTGAAAAAAAAAAATCCTTCAATTTTTTCCGAGGTCGACTTTTTGAAGAGCGATTTTTTTGATTTAGACCTTTTGAGTTATAAACGGTTCCGATGAAACGTCACTATTGGAATGATTATTACGCTTAACGATGTTCTAAGCGTACAAAATGAAATTATAAAACGCCGTAGAGTCTTATTTTGGGCTTTTACGAAACGTCTACTATATGACTGCAGGACGTTCCTGAGTAAAACGGCGTCGTGCAATATTTTATCTATGTATTTTTTTAATTTAGTTACCCATCTAAATATTATTTATCGTAGAAAATGGATCTTTAAGGGAGACTAAACTAATATAAAATAATCGAATATAAATAAACCTTATAGTATAGATCAGTGGTATCTTCAAACTGGTGTTGATCGCGTTCACATATCGGTGCGCCAGCTTCCCACAGGGGTGACGCTGAAAAGTCATTTGAACATACTTTCATAATTGTATTTTCACATTTTCATTTTTAAAATTATCTATCGATTTTGAATTTTCCAACTTGTTAAGAAAATTTTAGTTATTTTATCCTTATATACTTATATAGTTCAGAGGCAAATCCGGAATGCTTTGGCAATGCTGTGATCACTATAAAATTATTGGCAATTTTTAATAATGATAGACCCTACTTTTTTATAAATTGGAAAAGACTTTTTTTTAGAATCTAAACACGCGGTGACTTCGCAAGCTGAAACTTAGTCAAGGTGCCGCGAATCGAAAATCAGTTTGAGAAACCACTGGTATAGATTAATGATAGATACATTAAGAACTTTAAGTAAAAAATAAGAAACGAAGCAAAAATAAATATTCCAATACGTGAAATAACTTATTATCTAAAGCAATTCTTTACAGACTTAGATTCCGTTAATTTTTATTTTTTGGTTTCTCTCAGGAAAAAAAAAACTCGCTTTAGGAACAAAAAATTTATTTTACACCCTCTCCCGAAAAGTAGAGAGTAACGTAATTCGTGCCCCGAGCGAACCGTGGGAGGGTATTTTTAATTTTTTTTTTGCGTTAATTTTTAATAGTGTAGCAAAAAATGCTCCAAAGCCTGTACGACAATGGGTGGTCGGTGGCGTAGGCAATAATTAATTTTTGTTTACGTTAACCTCTAAAAATTATTTTTCATAAAACTGAATTTAAGGGAGACTAAATTAAAAAAATAATAATATATATATATATTCTATTATATAAGTACACTGCTTTCGAAAAAAATAATACTAGTTAATGAAAACTCAGTACTACACGATATATATTTAATTCGATCGCAACAATACTAAAATCACGAAGTAAGTAAAAAAATCTTGAAAATAATGAAAAGTAAGATAAATTTATAAGCGAGGCCGTCTTTATTTAAAAATCGAGTTCATACGAGATTGAAGCGTGCGACGTGCGAATAGATAGGACTCGGAGCTCATTTTTTATAGATATCATTATATGACACGAGTGATATTTGAGATAATTCCTTTGAAGAATATATATAGCATTTTCGAGCGTACATGATAGTAAATATCAGAACACACTATATCATTTGACTCTAGTTCTATTTCTTCTCTAGGCCGAGCCTTTTACAGCCTCTTGTCAAACTCTACAATTGAATTTCAGAGAGCATTATGATAATACCGGAACTTATGTCTGCGTATTATTTTATGCGTGCACCAGATAATCCTATCGTATTAGACTGATCCTCTAGCTGTCTCCGCGCCATATGTAACGTATAAGAGATACGTTTAGTGGCGGAGAAGGGAGGAACTGTGAGTGCGTGATCTCGCATCGCGAGAGAAGACCGTGCTCTCTCCCTACTAATGCGTGTCGTTCCGCCACATCTAAATATATGACGGCGCCCAAGTATATCTATATCAAAGAGTAAGAGCGCCGCATACGATCAACAGACTCGCGCAAAACGTATTTATTCTTATCAGGGATGAACATCGAGAGGTCTCGAAGAGGCCGTTCCGTTAATGAATTAAGATTATTTATTTATGTTTGCCACGAGAGTCTTTGCATATCGTCTATTTTTATGAGTTATAGTTATACCCTAACTTAAATCTGAGTTTGATACGTAGTATCGAATATTCGAGAGAGAGGGCGCACGGCTAGAAAACTCGAAAAAGTAATGGATATACAACGCAGCATTGTATGTGGCGAGATATCATGGCATGATGAAATATTAGTGTACCCGATTTAAACCATAAATTAGGAAAAAGCGATGTATATAATCAATTATAGAGTACCAGTTATTGAGAAAATACTACTTCATCGAGTAAAACACACACTAGTCCTTTGAACAGTTCACACTCTAGGAGTGTTTCAACGGTAATTATGTTTTTTTTTTGTGCGTATCTTAATCATCTCGAGCGGCAAACTAAATCAGTCTGGGCGCGAGAGACGAGGAACAAGAGTAAAACATGGCGAGTTACTGTGTCGCGGAAGGCTAGCACCAAGTCTCGCGGAGATATATCGAGTAGATGTAACTGAGAGTTAAAATATTCACGACACTCGCAGAGGTGAACAGGATATGCGCGTTAGGGTTATCCTGAATAAGAAAAATATATGTATATATCTCTAATTTAAAATTCGTCATTTAACGTTTCAACAAAGTATTTAGGAAGGATCGAGAAAAATAAGACATGTATACCGAAAAATGAGCGTTATAGAGTAACTATGGGAGCGACTGTCGCGCGGCTATGGTCGTATAATTATTACCATTACTGGTCGAGAGCGCTGTAGCCGTTTCTATACCCTCTATAACAATTACGTTTTCCTCATAGAAAACTCGCGAAATCCTAACGCGGGAAATGAGACATATATTTACTGATCGAGATGAGATAAAAATATAATGAACCTTTACTACTATATAATAAAAAGGACCACCCTCCTTGACCCTTTCCCCGAACTAATACTAAAATTGTCGGCTAGCATGCAGAACGAAAGAGAAATTTTATTGGTATGCTAAGCAGGTTCCGCTCCCGTTATTAAGTAAAATTGTTCGAGATTGTGTATTGCCTCGCACAGATAGCGCGTAAAGATAACTATTAGTGGGACTTTTAAGATTCCTTTGAGCGTACGGATACTTCTTGAGAGAGAAGAGAGTAACTTGTAATATTCATGAAGGAGTAACGACATATCCAGTTAACGGAATTTGTTTCGAGCATCGTGTCTATAGTTGAGCGTGTGTAGATTTCTTTCCCTCACGGTCCCTCGAAATAAACGTTGTATATACACGTGAACATTTATTGTTTTTTTCCTCTCACAGATCACCGGATAGTTCGTCACGATGTTTCTATCAGTACTCCGGATGAAGCGATACGACTCTGCGAGGGAGATAAAACCATATTGTAGAGAGGACTCACGCGGGAGTTCCTATCTAACGGCGGATCAAGCTAGAGCGAAAGCGACGATGTATCGGCACGAGCGGACGTTCCGATATTCTGACTACGCTCATACAAACAATGACTCTGAGAACGCGGCATCAAACGGCAATATTTTCAGGGATGAACTATCGGTTCAAGTCGTACCTTGAATACTGTAGTAGTGAGTGTATGACTGTTAATTTCCGCTTACGATCGCGCGTTACTAAAGTTCGAGGATAGGGCCAGAACAGAAATATAAAGAAAGATTGACACAACACGAAATACTTTCTAAGATACTGATTTCAGACACGCGCAGGAGTAAGGTGAAACCTGTGTTTGTAAGCGAACGTAACGTGAGTATTTGTCTAGAAGGTATTGTCAGAGTCAGCGCGTAGAATTAGACAATAAACACGGTTCGCCATGCAAGCGTCACTATTGCGAGTATTAGCCAGTATTACTGAGTCTCTACAGAACCGTTTCTCAGTCAAGCGTTAGTCGCACCAAGAGAGAGGGATGGTATTCTTAACACAAGTCGTGGCAGGACCTTGGAACCAGAGGCCATTTATTGTGGGCCATTGTCGCTGAAATCTGTCAGAATGAAAAATTCACTGAGACGTATTACCAGCGAAGAGTAAGTGGCTGTTGACGTGCAATATTGTCTTGTTATAATTTACGTCTGTAAAATAATCAGGATTCTCACCGACCCTATACAATGATCATCTGCTGATCTCGCTGAAGATAAGGTACCTCGAGGATGATGATAAAAGGTGGGAAGGAACTCAATTATATAATTAGAAGAGAGAAATAATGGAGATGCACGAAGAATTATTATAGTCGTATAACGGATCCATAGTTCTTTCCAAGTAGAAGCACAGAGTCATCAGTCTTTCGTGGAGGAACTCACGACAAACGTGTGCGTGTATCCGCTTACACGTTTTTCTCGCGCCCCCAACCAATATTCAATCATCATTGTTACGATAAGTTATTCACTGTATAAAAATAAAATTATCCGTACGTATAATTCTGTATATGTTTTTCACTATAAACATTTGTTATAAGATAACATACGTATTATAATGAGGTAATACTGGTTATATCCTTATATTCATTTACGCTTTATTGAGTAAATATAAGGATTTGGCGAGATGGCTCAAAAAATCCTAAGAGTATTATAATTGGGTATTTCGGCGGAGAGTTCGTAGGGAAGGATGGTCATTGACTCTAATAATATTTATTATGTCAAATTTTATATTACCAGAAATCAACATCAGAATGGGTAGCCGCCTACATAATAATTCTTGATATATTCAAACTAAAGAAAAGAGAATTCGAGAAGAGGGCGTTGCAAAGATATGCGCGCCGCGAAAACCTTCAAATAGTTCTAACATTCTAGAGAAAGGGAAAGGGAGAATAGAGAGAGCGTAATACAAGTCGGAAGAACGGTAAAACACTGTTATTTGATCTAGTTAATCGCGAGAAAAAATTTAAGACAATCATAAAGAAAGTTCGAGAAACCTGAGAAAAATATATAAAATTACTGCTTACTATAATACAAACTTAACTCACTATCACTTTAGTAGCAGAGTCGAGAATTAGCCCTTTTATGAATTCGGTAATTATTCCGTTTTCTTATTTCTGGATAATTTATAACCATACGAGAGGGATCACAATCAAATATCACGCACAAACGGAACAAAAAATCTCATTGCTATGACAACCACTCAATAACCTGAAAGGTATGATTTAATAATTTTGCTGAAGTAAGTTAAATCTTGCTGTACAATAACTAGTAGCACCCGAGTGAAGCACGCTCACGGGAAGAGAGTGTCGTTAAGGATTTTTTTTTTATATTACCGTTTAAATTATATTTTATAAAGTTATAACTATATTTAATCGCTCTCTCAATAGCATTATTATGAAAGGAGGTAAGATGCAGTTCGAAGTATTTTATAATAATAATATAATACTTTTAGTTTATTATTCTTACTTTTAAATTTATCAAACAAGAAACCTAGAAATTAATAGTGAGAGAAGACTAAAAATATAAAAAACAAGAGAAAATGTATATAATATAATTCAGTAATACAGCGCCAACTTAAACTGATCATTTATTCGAGGGGTTTCGACCAGTAACTATCCCTATACGAAAAAAAAAAGTGGCGGATACATTCTTACTAGCTCACTGTATACGCACTATATCTTTTTTGAGAGGTAAACTATTCCTTAGCATGAGCTTTAGGTAGAATTAGAGAATCTTTGTATTACGAAAATTCCACATCACCTGAGTCTCAGATACGTTTAAACTAATTATTAACTTTATCTAAAACTTTTCTAAGGTACAAAAGTGAGTTTAATCTTTGGGAAGTAGGAAAAACTTTATACGAGTTTAATATCATGATGACATAATATTTTAATTTGACATTAAATATTGCCGTAATCAAATTTTAAACTTATTAATCAACCAATAACCACTAGTTAACTATAAAAGTAAATATATTAATAAAAATTACAGAAAAGATGTTATTTATAACTTACTGCATTTTGTAGTCCAGAAAAACCAATATATGAAGAAGAATTTGGGAGAGATCTTAAGAGGGGATAATTGTCAACCAGCCACCACTATATATATAATATATATCATATATAATATATAAATTAAAATTTTTGTTTTTTATTATTGTTATTAATTATGTAGGAATACTCGTTCATTTTTACTCTATATAATAAAATGATTTCTATATCGATAACCTTAGAACCGACACTCGTCAATCGGAACAGATATATAGAAATTCCTTTTTTCTCATAAGATAATCGATAAGTTATCTCAATTTTAGGCCAACACTTAATAAATCTCCGATACACCAAGTCTTATAGAGGAGCGCGTTTATTGTTTTAGTACTCAACCGAATCCGGGCGCATATCACGATGGGACCACATCCTTCTTGATAGGATTATTCTTATTTACGATTTATCGCAGTAATGTTATGATTACTAACAACGTATTGAGATAAATTGAGAAATTAAGTTCGAGTATCTATAAGAGAGTAATAACGATCTATTATAATTTAATTTTGCGTATGTTGTGCTAATGTCGCTTTAATATTCCAATTTTTTCTGTTCATATCCGTCTAATCCTCGTTTTTTGTAACGATATTCGTTTTCATCAAAATTATATGTTGGAGGGAGAAGCCGCCTCTACTTCGCTGAGTATACGCCTGAGAGGATCGAGATGCACTCAGGAGAAGGAGGAAAAATAGCGAAATCAGACCAGCGTGGGGCCCTCATCGGGAGGAAAATAAAATGTGAGAATTGGGAGAAATTTATCATGTAAGAACAAGATTGTCTCTGTGATGTCACTGCTATAAGAATCGAGAGAGAATAGAACCGAGAGATCAGCAGAAGAGAGAAACGTGCAAATTGTTAAAATTACTCTTTCAAGTGGAAATGAAAAACATAATCGGTACGAAAGGTAAATATTTCAAGATAACTGAGAGAGCCGATGTTGGATAGTCCAAGAGCATGCGGGAGACTACGTTTTATAATGATAGAAAGCAAATTAGTTATATAGAGAGAGAGAAATACACACAAAAATCTGAATGATATTAACTAACAAGTAGGGGATGTAGGACTAGTGAATTGGATGTAGTAGATTTTTTCTTCTATCCTCAGCGAGTTTTATTGAGTATTATATAACGGGTTGCTGAGGAACACCTGTATCACTCAATTGGAAGCTATATCGTTATAATAGACACGTTAACCGGACGTTTTTCTCACAAAAGCGTAAAATAAACTAGATAAGACATTCTAAGAGAAATCTCTAAGCATCACTATAGTATTGAGGTGGGACATTTGACGATAAAACGTTGCACCCAAAGTAATGACTGCCAGTCACAAGTGTCTTATACTCGTAGGATATATGGAGTGCAGAAGCGAGGCCAAAGAATGATTTTATTAAATGAGTTCGTTTATTTAATGTCAGTTATACTTTTACCGCTCCAATTCGGATATAATAGTGGTATGTAAAAACTGACACTTCTAGAAGAGCCGGAGACTTTATGAGAGCAATATATATATACTTTCAAAACCACTATAATAAGAAAGCAGAATGATAAGATGTAGGAAAAAGTTGGCTATTGCGTAAATAAGATATCGCAAGAATTAAAAAAAGAGAATGAAACGACAGAAACAAACGAGAGATACGCAAGTATTGAATTGAAATTTGAACGTTGATCACATTAGCAATATATTCCACGCGAGGATCGTATGAGAGTAGATGATTATTTATTCTATCTCTTTTGTATGTGCGCTATGACCTGTGTGAGAGAATGAGAGACCGCTTGAGAGAGTACGTAATCAATAACACACATTCGAGTTTGCGTCCTCATTATACCCGCAACGTCTCGCAATAATAGTAAGGGAGAGAGTAAACCGTTCATACTTCGTCCCCGAGGCGACCACCTTGAGTAACGAATATTAATTACTTTTCGTGTAACACGGTATATCTGACAATATTCTGTCGCGTATTTTTTATTGTTTGGTCGTTAAGATAGCTTGGTGTCTACAACCCCATTCGAGGGATCGAGTCGGATCAGCAGTGAGGAGGGAGACTACTATTCTATTATTTTAGAGTCGTTTCTTTTTTATCGCTTGCGAGCGATTCATCTATAAACAGAACTTGTGGAATGGTTATTTGCAGAGTATTTACAGATAACTATTCTATAAATTAATGCTCCGATTTTTCTTCTCCTCCTATGTTTTTATAAATCGTTTGGTTCTCTTGAGATTGATAAATAATTACCTTATTCAAAAGGAACTCAAAAATCTACGGTTCTGATGAATGACTTATCGTATTCCAGATAAAAGTGAGATTATTCGAGCGAGGCGCTTCAGCGACCTATAACTAGAACATACGATCAATTGATATCATAGACGTCTCCATATATTATACCACAAAATGGCTTCCAGAATTTCATTTATAAATTAATGATTTATCGGAATTTCACGACTTCCGGAATAACGCACTCTAAACTCTCAAGATCTGGGTGATCAGCCTATACAAAGCGAGAGTATAATATTAGACGTAAGACAATATGAAAAATATCTCTTGGACGTATCTTTTCAAACATGGAATCCGAGAGGTAAGACATATGCCGAGAGAAATAGCGAAGAGAGGTAACATAACCAACCATTTATTATTCAACTGCCAAGGCCCATAGCTTTTTACCCGACGCAACGTTATAAGACGGTCAGTAGAAATGAAGATAGAAAAATCAGTATATAACCGTTTTGGCTCACGCATTGGTCGCTTTGCGAGCTCTTCGAGAGAGAAAGGATTAACTCCGCTTTTAAGAGAAAGAGGAAGTCATTGTCTTACCTCTTGGAAAGAAAACAGGATATAGAAACCCTATTTTTTAACATACGGGATGGGTTGGAGCTTTGCGACGACTGTTTACGTAAATGGATAAAACTGGCGAGAGAATTTATTATTTGGTTAAACGATAAAATTCTAGCGGAAGGAACTTACCGCCTGAAAATACGCGATGAATTCTCTGGGTTGTGGGAAGAGTATTTGCTGGAGGAAAGTCCAAAGGGTGTAAAATTTTGTTGTTGTTGATGAAGATGAATGCGATTTTTGCAAATGTTATATCGACATAAAAATAATAACTCGTGTTTATTTTTTTTTTAATAAAGATTAAAGAAAATATTAAAAAAATTTACGCGTTTCGTAATTTTCTTCCTTCGATCGGTGACTTTGAAAAGAAAGCGATCCGAAATTATTTCTGAAAAGTATACATATAATCCTATTTTTCTGTTTAAAATACGCGATAGCGTCGTTTCCCGGGAACAGGACGACCCTTAAAACCAATTTTCTATGATAAATATTTTCTAAAGGTGACTGAAGTAAAATATTATCTTAAAAAAAACGCGACTCTGTCGTTTCGTATGATGATAATTAATTATTAAGACATTCGGATATACACGTATTATTTGTATAATTATTTTTTCTTCGTTATTAATTTTTCTTAAACTCTTAATTAATTATCTTGTCATCATTTATATAAAAAATCGCTTAAAGCCTATACCTTTATCCGGTTATAGTATTTATAGGGCAAAAATTAAATATATAATATATAATATATATATATATATATATATATAGCTAAATTATATACTATATATAATATATATATATATATATATATATATATATATATATATAATAATATATAATAATATATATAATTAATAACTTTTTTATGTTTGGGTAGGGTATATAATGATTATATATCATATATATAATAATATATATATATAATACTATAATAGTATAGATATATATATAGTATTATATATAATATATATATAAATATATATATATATATAATGATCACTACACTTTCAAAATTACGTGAAAAAATCTTTAAGGTCCAATCCTATCGGTTCGAATCGTATACGCGAAAATAACGTTACTTTTTTTACTTCTTCGGCATACGGATGCAAAATAAATTTTTTGTCCCTTAAGCGAATTTTTTTTCAGAAGGGGAATCAAAAATAAATAATACGGAAAATCTAAGACTTATAAAGAATCGATATTCAGGTATTCACGTATTATTTAATTTTTTTTTCTTTTTTCGTAATTTTGTCTTAATAATTAACTATCATCATACGAAACGACAAACTAACGTGTTTTTAAGATAATATTTTACTTCAGTTTTTTATATATATTTTTTTAAAGAAAATAATTTATTTTATTTCAATTACCCTTAAAAAATATTTATCATAGAAAATTGGTTTTAAGGGAGACTAATTTATTAAAAAAATAATAAAATAGTCTATAAGGAATTGATATTCGGATATACACGTATTATTTATATAATAATTTTTTTCGTCGTTCTTAATTTTTCTTAAAGTCTTAATCATTATCTTATCATCATTTGTATAAAAAATTGCTTATCCGTGAACTTTAAAAATTAACGTAAAAAAATCTTAATGGACTCCCTCGTGCTTCGATAGGGGCACGAAAAAACGTTACTTTTTACTTCTCGGGAGGAAGTGCATAAAAAAAATTTGTTTTGTTATAATTTTTTTAATTTAGTCTTCTTTAATTAAATTACTATGATAAATAGTTTTTAGAGGTAACTAAACCAAAAAATTAAAAATAATAATAGTATATAGATTAACTACGTTGCCTTTATTTTAAGACGACCGTTGAAGGAAAGACTTTAAGATAAATATAAATATTTATTATTAAAAAAAAAACAAAAACTAACTAGAAGTGGGATGTTGAACACGAATGAAAATACACGCGCATTAAAACGTTTTATTAAAAGCTTACATTATCTATTTCGGAACCTGTTAAAACACCCCCTTCTACCCCCATCACCTAGGTATGTGCCAAATCTATTACAGTATTTATACCTAGAAACGTAGCTCTTCATTTCTTCATATTTATTGCGCCTTTGATAATTCTTGTTATCGTAGTAGAAATTATTGTGGTTTTCATTAGAGTAACTTCGATATGGGTGCACACCCACACCGTTTTTTTGTAAATTATAATTATTTCCATAGTCGTTATTATTAGCATTATTGTTATTATTACTACTAATATTAATACTATCTTTGTTAGCGTTTTTATTTTTATTATTGTTACTGACATTATTATTATTAATATTATTATTATCGGCGTTCTCATTTTCTTCAACACCGATATCGTCCGGGATGTCGCCTTCGTTCTCTTCGCCCGAGCAACCGAATCCACGACGGCGGGGGCGTCGGCGACCGAGAGGCGATTTTTTGTCGGCGAAGATAAATTTTCGCAGTTCATGGATGTATTCTCGCAACCACAAAAGGTCGGACGCGGATTTTTCCACGAGAATGTTTAGCCCTCCGCGGTTGATTACGTGGACGCGCTCTTCAACGCCCCGCGACGTCGATTCCAGCGCGAAATTGCCCCATATCTTGATCAAATTGAGGGCCGTAAGCAGTTCCCGGCACTCCTCATTTTGTTTTTTACTAACTGCTAAATCCTTTTCAATAACGTCTAAATAAGCCCTTTTTTCTCTCGCTATTATTAATCGAACTTTATTGCCGCGCGTGTCGAGAGCGTCGTGTTTATCGTCCATTTTTAGGAACGTAAGATGAGAGTCTCTAAGGTCGATATCGATTCCCATCACTTCGTCGAACGCGGGATCAAAAACGGACTCGATCGCCTCGCAATTGCCTACGATTTCGCGATACACGACGTCGTTGTTCTTCGGAATTAACGCCGCCGCCGAGGTCGGTTTCGGCATTACGAACTCGTTTTGAAAATAGTTCATCACCGGAAACAGGTACGTTAGAGCCCCTTTTTTATCGCCGCTGTTTAAATACGCCGCCACGTATTCGAATAAGTTAATCGCCCGGTTTTCGATATTTTTTAAATCTACGAAAAATTTTACGGAACGCTTTAGTGATTCTTCGATATTCGTGGCGGAAATTACTCTTTCCCCTTCTTCGAAGCCAGAGCCAATTTCGAAATCGGGAATCGAATTAGCGTACATCTCGCCTATTTTTTGGCGCGTCATAAAAATAATATAATCTAGTCTGAACAGCATATCGTTCGACAATAAATCGCACGTCGACTCGACCATCGACATCCGAGATTTGATAAAATCCGTCGTTTTCGAAAACGACGCGAGCAGTTTTCGCGCCAAATAAGCGAAAAGATGCTTTTTATTTTCAATAACGCGGTTCGAATCCTCGAAGAAAAATGAAAAAATTTCTCCGAAACTTTTTCTTTCTTCTAGAAAATCCTTCAATGTTTTACGAACGCCCTCTTCGAAAAGGTGCGGGAACGTTCGAGCGTAATTTATCAAAAAATTCGACGTCGCGTTTTCGATATCGACCTTCGAAGGAGTTCTGAAATCCAGAATGGCGTTTTCTTCGTCGTCGTAGGCAAATTCGTGTTCTACTCGCGTTACGTCATCGTCGTCGATACCGAGCTGGTTCGAAGGGGGTTTAGGTAGTCTAGCGCGTGAAGAGGGAAAGGATTCGCGATTTTTGATAAAATTTCTCACCGACTCTCGAAACGGATCTCGGCCAAAACTGCTACTACTACTACCGCTACCACTTGCTATTTTTTCACCTATAGTCTTAGGAGAAGGAAATACCCTAATCGTCTCCCTTTTCGACTCCTCGACGCTAGACCCGCCCTGATATTTTTCCGGAGGGGGTTGTTTCAAAACCGAACTCGCTTTATCGTTCGATTTATTTTTCCTACCTAATAAGGGAAACGGAAGAAAAGAAGGGGGAGGGGAAGGAGGTGGCGGAAAATCGACAGAAACTGATTTTCTTCGCGTTCCTTCGCCCGAAGGAATTTTCCGTTCGGAAATATTTTCGGCGATGAACCTTCTTCCGCCTCTACTACTACCCCAGCAAACGTCTTCGCTATCGGCGAATTTACCTATTTTACCTTTTTCGAAATTTTTATTTTTAAACCTCTTTTCGGTAGATGGATTCGCCTCGCCGTTAAAACTCGATGAAGCGGCGGCGGTAGCGCGTTTGCCATAGGCGGCGTCCGCTTTATCGATATATTCCGCGTCGCTTTCCTCGGTGGAGAATATCGAAGAGTCGTCATCGCCTAAGATTTTAAAAGATTCTTCGTCGTTTGGTTCTAGCGCGCACGCCATGCGATTTTCTTTCGTTATACGAAAAAGATAATAAATAATAAAAAATAATAAAAAGATTTAGCAACGAATATTTATTACTATAAGGGACTAGAGTGATGAAAAATATAAATACCCTTTTCAATTTTCGAAACGTATTCACGGACGACGCGAATTTCAATACAGAATTATTAAAATTCGAGCGGACGGTATCGTTCGACGACCGAGATTTTGCTGCCGGTAGAAAAAGAAGCGTATTGCGGCAAATGGAAAAAATTCTGCTGGAAATAACGCGGCATAACGCGGATATCGAAAGGTGCGCTATCAAAATTCAAGATAGCGTTAAAAAAATCGAAAAATGAACAACGATGAAATTCGCGGGGCGCTTCGAAATTCGAATATAAACTGGCGATCCTATTTCGGGTCGAGGCGTTTCAATGGACCTACAACCACGATAACCACCACCACCACCACCGCAGCCGCTGCCGCCGCGCCTCACGGCGACGATGACGACGACGAAGACCATCGCTCGCTCGTAATTCACGGACCCAAAGGTCTGCTATCGACGATTGTTGATAGCAGCAAAGACGATGTAACGAAATAAAATTAAAAGATTATCCGTAATAGTAAACGAGACTAAATCGACGCGGGATTATATATTTAACGAATGTTTTATTGAAAACTAAAAGCCTTTAATAAAAAAAATATCTAGAGTGAAAAAATCGTTCAAATTTCGTACGTAATCTCCTCGGAGCTCTTATTGCCGCGGCGGTAGGTGCAGCGCGAATTTTTTTTCGGCCTCGAAAAATCGGGAAGGAGAACGCGACTCGGCAAAAATTTGTAATCGAGGGGATCGAATAAAACTTTGAGTTTGGGGTTGTT